>PVJA010012004.1:0-53114 GCA_004027025.1 Myocastor coypus
CCTGTGCTTACCTAAGCAAGCATTTACTCGGCTGAGCTATATCACTGGCCCTAAAAGATCTGTTCTTGACATCACAAAGAAAGATTATCCTGTCTGGGCCTCAAAATTAGCTCTTATTCATTTATAGAAGAGCGATATGAGGGCATCTTCTCCTAGAAATGATGCAGGAGCTTAGTGGTGGTGAGCTTCTTAGAGCCTAATGGACAACTGGCTGCAGCATGAATGCCATCCCTTTGCTGCCCAGGAAGGTGACAGCTCATATACTCGGGAATCCAAGGATCCTTTCTTTGTGCCTAGAATCACTTCTCTATATATAATAGTACTTAGGAGAGAAAAAACAACATGGTCTCAACAACATCAACAATAATTTTAATTTTCACTTTTTGAGCACTTACTGTGTTCGAGGTAATATGCCATTCATTTTTCAAAAAGAATATATCTAGTCCTTAATGATACAAGGGGGCTTGGTTACTATACATGTACAGAGGCTGAATTCTAAGCGTGAAGATAAGTCAATTGTTTAAAATCGTCCAGATAATCAAAGACCAAGACTGTGTGATGCGAAGCCTTCTTCCCAAATCTGTGCTCACGACAACGTGAGATGCTTGCTTTCTGCACGTTCCCCTCCCCGCCTCTTCCAGCACTCCTGCTTCCAGGACATCAGCCCGCAGGCCCCACACCCGGAAGCCCATCATTCTTGCTCAGGCGAGGCCTTTGAGCTCATGGCAGTCAAGCTGACAAACCCCGAAGGTAGGCACAAATTGAGCTGGTGCAAAATCGGCTCCCGAGCATTTCCCGAGTTAGACGGCCTTCCTGATTTGGCAGTTCTTTGTGGTTTATTCATGTGACATTTTCTCAACATTTCCAGGACTAACACAAATTATTCAAAAAAGAGCTAAATACATTTTCCAGCACTGTTAATGAAATGTGCATAGCTCTGCACATTAGCAGTGACGTCCTCAGTGTTCTCTGGGTCTTGCAGCCCATCTTCCAGGAATGCTGACGCATTTTCCCTTCAGGTCACGTGGAATGCATCCCCTTTCTACATACCTTGTGCTTGCTGTTCATCTGTCTAGGGTGCTTTCATCCTAATTCTTACTCCCTGAATCCCCTCATGGTTAAGACTCAGCTCAAACTTCTTCCTGTCTATGGTATTTATTCCGTTAGGCCCACTTCGAAATTGATTACTTCCTGCTTCGTGCAAACCATTGCATTCTGTGTAAACTGCTGCAACATTGTCATGGGTACGTCTGTTGAAAACTGCCTACAATCAGCCCGACTTCTCTCCGTGGACTTCAATTCATATACATTATTTGTGGCTTATTTATTTACATCTAATTTTACATTAAGGCATCCCCCATTTTTTAATCATAGTAGAAGGCTGTGCTGATAAAATGATTGAGGCATAAGACGGTTGGGAATTTGCTTAAGGTGCTGTAGCTAAACAATGGTGGGAAGAACTGGAGTCTCCAGATAGGTGCTCTGCAGACCTGCAACTTCTGTTTTTGCCCAGAACATTCAGTAGGTAACTACTCATTGAATTCTACGAGGAACAAAGAGAAATGCTCTTTAGAGTACTTTTGACTTCCTCTCCTGGTCAGAGAAGGGCTGATTGAGGACTTTGCCAAGTCTTGCCACATCCACCACCTCTCAAAATGAGATGGTCAGAAGTGCCTTAGCAACAATGAGACCAAGAAAGATGAGAAGAACATTGGATAAGAAAAATACTTTATCTCTGAGTACAGCAGCCCTATGGACTGACCTTTGACCCCACATAGGACTCATTTCCAAAGAAGAATGCTTGAATATATTCAACTGCAATGATGCTCACTGAAGTAATGATCTTCTTGGTTGGGATTCAGGAGTAGCTTAGGGTTATCTTCTTTCATTTTGGATACTTTAAGGAAGATATTTCCCAGACAGCAAAGCTTGGTTGCTCAAGCCAGGAATTTGGCTACTCAAAGAGAGCTTTGCATTCTTGCTGAAATGGACTACAATGGCACATTCGCAGGAAAATGATTAAGAAGCTCCAGTCCCTTCCGTTCCATCTTCAGAGGAGGATCTTTTCTGTGTCTTTTGGGTCCCTCTCTATCACATCATGCACACTACATCTCGTCCTTGCTTTTTCGGTGCTTTGAAGGTAGATATTGGGTCTGGCGGCATTCTAAGTCCCCTGTATTGCACAGGATTGCATACTGAACCAAGCCCAAGGATCCCTGATCCAATAGTCAGGCTGTTGGGGAGCTCCTCTTTTCATACTAAATAAAGCTGATCCCTGTAAAGGGAAAGGGATGCCAGAAGTCGCTGGGGATGTGGCTCCAGAGGCTAACTCACAAGCAAAGGTGTGGCTGGCAGCCCGCTCTCCCCTGCCTCCCTTGCTCCAGCAGAAGCCAGCCGCTACAGCCTGAGGACTCCTAGGCAACCCGATGGGGAGGTCCACGCAGCAAGTAACAGACACTGTGCCAAGAGCTTACAGTGAGCTAAGGCCTCACACCCACCACCTTGGGAGAGAGCAGTTTGCAAAGCAGATGTGCCTCCGAGCCTCGCTGGCCACCTTAACTGTGCCTTCACGACAGCCCCGCCCAGGATACCCGGACAGCACTTCCCAAATGCTTGGCCCATGTAACGTGCACGGCCATTAATGTTTATTGTTTACGCCCATAGAATTTGGGCCAATGTTATTAATAGAGGACTAATGTACAATTCAGAAATGAGGAATAATTTTCTGATGCCTTTTATCTATTACCACGTTTTGTCCTCTCAACAATAATACTGTTTTAGTGAATTAGGACTAACGGTATTCAAATAGATATGGTGTGGTCGGACTGAATATGAATTTAGGTCCACCTACTTCCATAAAGCCAGGCCCTCAACTGTTACACACAGTCACAAGGTGCCCTATTTTTGTTAATACACCAAAGATGCCAGAACAGATATTTATCAACTTGGTAATTAATCTACAAGGGTTCCCTGTGTTAGCAAATAGAATCTTACTAAAACAATGCCACCATTTCAAAAGATTGTTTCTGGTTTTTTTTAGTAGTTTATGAACCACTTTTAAAAAAATAAGTACTTAGCTGGGCGTGGTGGCGCACGCCTGTAATCCCAGCACTCAGGAGGCTGAGGCAGAAGGATCAGTGAGAGTTCAAGACTAGCCTGGGCTACAAAACTGAGCTCAAGGCCAGCCTGAACTGTATGGCGACACCCTGTCTCAAAAAGACAAAAAAAAAAAAAAAAAAAAAAAAAAAAAAAAAAAAAAAAAAGTACTTAATACAACATAAAAATCGTGTGATTTATTTTATGTGATGCATTAGGTAGTAATCCTCTTTCTCCATCCTTACAGTGTGGCTATTATTTGAGGGAGTCATAATTCTAATATGATACATTAGATTAGAATCTAAGTGATGAGCGGTGTGTTCTGGCTGCCAGTGGGATGGTTCTTTTCACCACGACACTGTCTGTTCTTATTCCAAGGTAGCACCGACTGATGGGTGCTAGCCTCAGTGTGCAGTCCCCCAGGTGAGACGGCTGATCCTCCAGCTGAGCAGGGCAACATCCCGAAAGGATAACAGCTAGCTTTCGCCTTCCTAGTTCACTACCATCTGTCTCTAGCATCGGCAAACGCCAGAAAGAGCAATCTGATAGCGAAGCATCTTGAGAGTATCGCACTCTGTGTATGCAATTTTGATACGACAGGGAACAACGTGACAGGAGCTTTCTAGTTTGGGAAATCTCTTGTTGCCACTATGCTTCCAAGACCCTTTAAGCTCTACAAGAAAAGATAACAGTGGCAACAATAATCCCAATGTCAACTATTAGTGTCCCAGTCTTACCAGCGAGAAAGCTGAGGCTTGGGGAAATCGAGGAATCTGCTCAAAATCATTCCACAGACAGAGGGACCCGAGTCTCAGATTCTAGGCTTCTAACTTGGCACCGGATGCTTTCCTTCAGAACTTGCCTGATGTGTCTGTCATCTCTGGGCATCTCACCTCAAGTGGCTTGCAGCCTTGCCAGGAGCAGGAGATCTATATTACCATGTAGGAGAAATATATGTATTTCTCCTTAATTCGACCAAATATAAGATCCAGCCTGCATTCCAAATGGAAGCAAAATGGGAAAGTGTGTTTTCAGGGAGACTGCACTGGTGTTACTTTGCTTCCCTTCTCCACGGTGTTAGACTGAACAAGCAAAGGGAAGATGAGAAGGAAATGGACTGACAGGGAGCTGGAGCCCAGGATGAGACCCCACATGGGGATCCAACTTGTCTTCACTGGCCTTATTTTTCTCTTGCCTTTTGCTGTGTCTGTCTCATGGAGAATATTACTCACTGGCTGTGTAATTTATTATAGGTGTGAAGGTCATCTTGCTAACCTCTTCTCTCCCCTCCCTGTACATTATCATTTGAATAATCAGAGCAAAGGGTGCACCAGGGCTGTGTGGATTTCCCAAGAAGCCCCTGGCTGTGCGAGTCCTTTCCAATCGCTACTCTGTTTAGCATGGCTTTGCAAATAAGCAGATCAGAAAAGGAGTATATTTTAATTCAATTCAACTCTATTCAGGCCTCCTAATTAAAGTCAGAATCCTAGATAATCTTATGGTACTTATGGAGCATTAGGTCAAAATCCTATTTTAAGAGGTAAATTATAATTTAAATTAAGCTGTGAGCGCTCATTTCTCTCTCTCCCTCCCAAACCTCTCCTTTTCTTCATTTACCTTTTCCCTCAAAAGTGGCAGAGACATTGCCAAATATATCGCCACTAACCATGACCCATCTATTCACACTGCTTGCTCTGTCTGTTGTCAAAATCTGTTTACTGTAATTAAAGGTCTTATGAAGGATAAATAAATAGTTTGCTTGTGTTCTCTTCATGGAGAAGTGATATCTGAGCTTCAGGGCAGTACCAGTTGAATTTCTTTGTCGTGAGTTTTGTGTCTTTGTGCCTGTGTGTGTCTCGGTTACTCTTTTCTCATTGCTGTGACAAAATACCTGACACCCAAAGGGAAGAAAGGGTATTTAGCTCACAATTCCCGGAGGTTTCAGTCCATACTTGGCTGGCTCCAAGGCAGAGCAGCACAGGGTAGCAGCAAAGAGCAGAGAGCACACCGGAGGGGCTGCAGCAACAGTGGGGGCAGAGAGCCAGGCTGCCTCCCTTCCCCCACATTCAGGCTGTGAGCCCCCGGCCGGCCGGGTGCAGCGCTCATATGCATGATTCCAGTGGATCATGAGTTAATCACAAACTCTGGCAGTCTGCCCCATGATGACAAGAGGCTCTAAGGGGACAACTGGACCCAAACCACAACTGTGTGTGCTTTCGCAGTGGCACCACAGTTCACATGTATTTCATTACAATGAGTTGACTTGTAAAGAAAATGCCGATCTTTTTTTTTTTTTTTTCTTCCTTACTTGCAAAAACAATAATATTTCAGGGCCAGCCAGATAGCTCAGTAGATTAAAGTGGCTGCTTGGGTGAGCACAGGGAATGGGATTTGATGCCCTGCAAGCTATGCTGGCCCCACCCCTGGGGTGTGCTGACACAGAGATTGAGACTGGACATGGTGGCACCTGTAATCCCAGTGTTTGGGAGGCTGAAAATAGGAGGATCAATACGAATCTGATCTATGTGGTGAGAACCTGTAAACCTTGTACTAAAAACATTTTTAAAAAGCAGTAATATTTCAGCTGGGCGTGGTGGCGCATGCCTGTAATCCCAGCACTTGGGAGGCTGATGCAGGAGGATCAGTGAGAGTTTGAGACCAGCCTGGGCTACAAAAGTGAGCTCAAGGCCAGCCTGAACTGCATAGTGAGACCCTGCCTCAAAAAGACAAAAATAAAAAAGCAGTAATATTTCTATATGTGTTTTCTTATTTATAAGGAAAAGGATTCACACTATGAAAGAGATTTTTGATTTATATTATTTGTGTGGGTGCAAACAGGTTAATTAAAAGAAAATCCAGGCTCATTTTTCCCTAGTATTACAAACCTGGAAGCTAGGATGAGTGATTTCATATTGATCAGTGAGCTTCAGTTTCTTTTCCTTTTTAATTACTCCATAGAGTTAGTCTTCTGCTTGCACGAAGAACGTCTTTTCCCTGAGGGACTTGGGATTTCATAACTATGTGTTCAAACTACTAATATCCGAAGGGTTCCCGGTAGACTCCACCTCAAGCAGCCCTGATACAAATTGTGCTTTCCATATAAAAAACAGTCTTCAGCTCCTGAGTACAATGGATTTAAGGACCTCATATGGTAAGACTGAACTTAAATGAATACACTTAAATTTCTGCAAGCACACTCATTTAATTAGCACAACCTTTAAACTTCTATTGTTACCTAGAACTCTATTTTGAAATTTGGGCTGAATTCACCTGAGCTTCTTAGAGTCATTATAGCTTATTAGTGCAGCATGATATGCTGGATTCTCATTGCACTGAAACATTTTACAGCCCTAATATTCTCAAAAAAAGATGAATCTCCTTTAGTATTTTCATATGCTCTTCATGATCATTATGAAAGCTGAAGATTACACAGAACTTCACAAATATTTATTCTTTAACTCTAAAACTACAAACAGCACTGACAAACGTAATACATTTGCACACCACCCTAAATTCTACCTTGATACAGAAGAATATCAGATTGCTACTATCAAAGTGAATAACATTCATAATGGAAATCAAATGAAGTTAAAACTATGGACTGTTCTCCCATTAGAATATTTTTTTTTCCTGAATTGTCAGTGAGTGTCAACAAATGATTCTTTAAATGAGATGTTTTTGGAATCAGGTCAGTCAGGAGGGAACTGTAGAACATAGGGTGAATTATATTCCAGGGTGACTTCAAAATTGGATTGCTCTCACCAAGGAGCACTTAATAGTGCTTCATAAGGATAATGTATGCAGGCCTCTGTAGTAATATTTCAAAGATTAGGGCTTGTTCACAGGTAATACTTAATTAACCTGATTGACTTTAAGTTAATGAAACAACCTTATGAGGACTGGCTTTTGAGTTCTTTCCCCATGTTTGTGTGAGAACATTAGACAATGTTTAGGGCTTTCATAAGTTGAATATCACTAAAACATGTGCAGGTCTTGTTGGTTTAGTGATGGAGTGTGTAGGTTTGAGAGACCGGCAGGCCTGGGTTGTGCCAGAATTCATACGTGTATGTGTATGACTTTAGATCTAAAATGACTCCAACATTCCCAGCACAGGGCCGCAAGGTGACTGGTTCATGAGGAAGCTGTGTGCACCTGTGGTATAATCTCCTGATGATTTCTTAGCTGCAAGTGCTTTTGGGAGGTGGGCATCTTAGAAGAGGTGACCTGGAAGATTGTATTTTTGTCCCCAGATCCTCCTCTTTCTTTCTGCTTCATGATTGTAATGGGATGAGCCGGTTTCCTCCACCAAAACACCCCATGCCATTTCCACTTTGGAGTCAATCCACCATGGACTGCATCTCCTCAAATGTAAGCCAAGAGAAACCATTATCCCTTTAAATTGTGGGTTTCGGGTATCTTATAACAGGGAAGTTACTAATACAGCGTGAGAGCTTATACTTGAAGGGAGCTTCTTATTCTTTCTAACCGTCCTTGCTTCATGCATGCAATGAACACTTGGTAGCCTTCATAGAGTTGCATGATGATTAAATAAAACATGTTTTACAAAGGCTCCAAGTAGACTTCTAGATGTACCCCAATGTACAAAATAATAACATTTAATTATTGTCAAATTATCTACTAATGCATAAGTGTTTCATCATTAAAATATTTATATGTGGTTATTTTAATTTTCTTTCATAAATGATATTAGTTAAAGCTCAGGATCCATCACGAAATTATAGTAATGAAAGAAAATGTCTGATTCTCTGAAGAGTTAACCTTACTGTATAACTAAGAGATTTCATTCTTGGTGCAATATCACAGAGACAGATGGATACGCACACATACACACAAACCAACACGTCCTCCTGCAAAATGGTAATCTCTAGTTTCCTATAAATGTGCAATGATTTCCAGAAAAAGAATCTTAAGGAAGTATAATCTAAAACTGATGAAAAGCCCAAAAGTTGCAGATTTTTTTCTGCTAAATCATGTTTCTTGCTTGCTAAAAATGCACGCCAGCCACCATACCCAAAATAGCTTTAATTTCTCCTCTTTCCTAAAGTCTTGTCAGAATTTTTGAAAGTATTTTATAATTTTTTTCTTTTTTCCTTAAAAATGATGTCTTCAGAACCAGCTCCTAATTATAGTTTTAACTCTTCCACTAATCTGTTGTTGTGATATAGGCCTGTCTTTTCTCATTTACAAAATAGTAATAATATTTCATGGGTTGTTAAAAGAGTTATGAAGTTTTAAAAGAGGAGAGAATAAGAATCCACTTGTGTACAAGCTAGTTTGTGTTTATAAGAGTATTTTCTACTCATCATGTTTCCTTTAATTAATTGCATATCGCTATACATGGAAGTATAGATAAACACATAGCTGTGTTCACCCACGTGTGTGGTGTGGATAATATGTTATTGTTTCTGTTTCTGTGACTGAACTTTGCTTATTATAATGTCCACTTTGAAAACTATTGTGTCCATTTGATTCAGACACCACAATTTTAGTGTTTCACTTGGCAGAAGAAGCCAATTTTAATAGAAGAAAAATCAATTTAGATTCTAGATAAGAAATGTTCAACTCAGCATCCAGGCCCAGAGTGCAAATGCGACTCCCCAGGGCCTTCTGGATTCCCATTCAACTCAGAGCCCAGGTCCAGCATGTGAGTAGGACTTCATCCATCACACGTACCTGGTGTGGAGCCCTGCAGCAGAAGAATTCCCTACAGAAAGACTAGCGATAAGACCCACCCAGATGATATCAAAGTAGAACATGTAGTCCAGAGTAGCAAAGCGTGTCACTTCCACGGGCTGCAGCAGAAAGAATTGAAGCGCAGTAGCCAGACCCAAGCCACATCCACCTGGACAAGATTGAACTTGGTAGATCTGGACCTGGAACTAAGGTAAAATCTCTACCAAAGCTCTACACCAAAAGTCAGAAGACAGTGCTATTCAAAATAACAAAGAAGGAACAAAATGCAGTTTCAGGCCCTGAGCCAACCCAGAACAAATTCAGGAGACAATAGCATAAAAGGAATTGGAAATTGCACACCTGAAATCTCTGAAATAATAGCGTCTGAAGTGAAAAGCAACTGCAAAAGGTGATAGGGGAAATCAGATTAGAAATAATTTTTGAAGTAAAAAAAGAAATGATAACTATAATGAAAGAAGTACTAAGTGCTTCTAAAGAAAACACTGATAAAATGATAGAATCCTTGAATGAGCAACATGGGAAAGAAATACAATGCATGAAGTAGATTCAAAGTGCTATTCAGGAAATTAAGTCCTCAATCACAAGCTGACAAAGGCGTTTGAATGAAAATTTAAAAAATAGACTTTCAGACCCTGAAGGCACCATTGCAGCTAGTGAAAAGTTATGAAATGATCTCCTAAGAGCAGAAAGGATACAGGGAAAAATAATTCAACATCTATAAGACGATGCAAAGAGGAACAACGTAAGACTAATAGGCATTGATGAGAAAGGAGTGGATACAAAAGCTATAAAAGAATATGGGCAGAAGTAATAGCAGCGAACTTCCCAAATGTGAGGAAACAATCTGACATTCAGGTAACCGAAGCATATGGAACCCCAAAATAGCATCAACCCACTTAAAAACATACCCAGAAATATAATAATCAAAGTCCCAAAAACTCAGCACAGGAACACTATACTAAAAGCAGCTAGGAAAAAAGAAACAGTTTGCATTTAAAGGAAAACTGACCAGAAAAACAGCAGATTTCTCTTTACAAACCATCAAGTCAAGAAGAACATGGAGCAAAGTACTACAAGTCTTGCAAGAAAACAAATTCCAACTCGGACTGATATATCCTGCAAAACTGTCTTTCAAGTATAATGGAGAAGTGTAATACTTCTAGGACAAAGAACAACTAAAGGATTTTATGATAACAAAGCCAACCCTACACAGACCACTAAAAGATATTGTTGAGAGGGACCAAAATGACTGCAACTCCATGAAAGAGAACAGAATGAATCCACCAAATAAGTCAAACAAATAAACACAGGAGAAAAAGAGGCATACAAAGGCAGTCTTTCAACTATTCTTCTGTATACAGCAGTAATATATATCCATCAGCATATTCTAGAAATGGACTTATCCTGTAACCTATGGGTCATGATTCTGTCTGGGTCTACAAGGTGGATATCAAGGAAATAGCAGTAGCTCAGTCCCACAACTGACATTTGGCGACCAGTAAGTCATGGACATTGTCCATGTCCACGACATACTAGAACTTTCTGCGATATCCTAGCCTCAAACTGATAGAAGTGCTGGTCATATACTTGCCATTCTAGTCTTTATGTTATGTTTCATTCTTAGTAACGCTTTACTATCCTGAAAACTTTCTCTTAGTTGATATTTTTGGATATTAACCCACTCAAATACTATGTGAGTACCTTGAACGGATCACAGATTCCTACATATGATACACAACATTCTTATCTCTTAGTCAGACTCACGATTTAATTTTAATTTTGGAATATTATTTTGAAATATTTAACTTTATTGTAAATTAATATTTAGTTAATTTTCTGAGTATTATTTATTTTTAATTTTTGTTTTATGATTTATACTGTATCTTTGACTTGCAATCTACTTAGACATGGTATGATATTTTATCCTAGTATAGAACTTTAAGAAGTATATTTCCATTTTCCTTTGGGGGAAAACAAGATTTTTTGAAAAACATTTACCTAATTCTATCTGTCTTCATTGTATGTTAATAAATTTATTGTCTTTAAACAACGCTTTTGTCCACACTAAATATTTACGGTTTAGTAAAATACTAATGCTCATTTTTAAGTCATCATTATCCAAACTTGATAAGGAAGTGATTATGATTTTTCAAGTATTTATCCTTGCAAGTTTAAGTAATAATATTCATCCTCTGCCTTCCTGAATGTAAGAAAATTTTAAAAATAAGGAAGCATGAATATTTTCACAAAATGCGCCAATGGAGAAGAGAATAACATAAACTGATACTCCCAGCTCCGTGGAAACGTAACAATATTTTAAAATAATATAACAGCACATGTCAATAAAAATCCATAAATGGATCCAGTAATATGCATATATAAAAATAAATGGAGAATAGTACATTTTCTTTCTTTCTTTCTTTCTTTTTTTTTTTTTTTTTTTTTTTTTTTTTTTTTTTTTTTTTGGTCTTTTTGAGACAGGGTCTTGTTGTGCAGTTCAGGCTGGCCTTGAGCTCACTTTTGTAGACCAAGCTAGTCTTGAGCTTGCACTGAACCTCCTGCCTCAGCCTCCCTAGTGCTGGGATTACAGGTGTGCACCACCATGCCCGGCTGAGAATAGTACATTTTCAAAGCAAGGTGGTAGTTAAAGATTATGTAGTAAATGGCAATGAGATAAATAAGTAAAATTTCAATAACAAAGAAAAGAATAATATATTCTAGGTGAGATATTGCCCCAAGCCCATTTCATAGCAGTGTATAAATGAGGCCAGAATCTCGTATGTTGAACTGTGAATGAAACTGCTACCACATAAATGAAGACCTAGTAAATTTTTCTTTGTTTCTTTCTTTCTTTCTTTCTTTCTTTCTTTCTTTCTTTCTTTCTTCCTTTCTTTCTTTCTTTTTTCCTTTCCTTTCCTTTCCTTCTTTCTTTCCCCTCCCCTGGCTCAAACACTGGAAAGGAATAAGCTGACATAGAACTATTTCTAACAGTTTAAGGAATACTTTTTTAGTACCCATTACACACCAAGTACTTTTATGGGTGAATTCTAAACATTATCATTTAATCCAGGTGGCAACATTCTCAGGTAAATTATACTGTACTTACCTCTGCTGTACAGATAGACTGACCCCAGCGAGGGTGGGAGACCTACTGAAGGCCCCAGAGGTAGCAGAGAGAACCCATGTTTGTCTCCTTGACCTCTTTATACCCTGGGTTGTGTTATCAGAACATGAAATGTATATATTCCATAAAATACTGCTTTATTAATTTATAGCAATCCCATAGCAAGATAGCACCTACAGGGTACCTTTGACAGCAGAAATTTGTTTGCCCTTTGTTCTGAAGTCAGGAGGCCACGTCAAGTTCTTGGTCCCAGTGACTTGGGGCTCTGCTTCTGTGCCCTCACCACACCCACTCCGCCATCTTGTTCATGACTAGGATCTCACGATGTGTCCAAATTTCCTCTTCTTCTAAGGATGCAGTCAGATTAGATAGGGCCCACCCGGGCTGCCTCAGGCTACCTCAATCATCCATTTCAAGCTCCTGCCTCCCAATGGAGTCATCTTTTGAAATATTTTAGAGATGAAGCTTCAACATAGAGCTTTGAGGAGGGCAACACAATTCCATCTGTAGCAATTATTATGGCCAATATATGTGTTAGTGCTAACGCAGTAATCTACCTACCTGAGGTACTAAGTAACCCCATAGTGAGAGACTGAGCAAGTAGGTACATGTGCAACAGCTTATCCCAAACTGTACTGGAGGTTCTGGTCATTGTTCAGCGTCTTGATTCCATGAAAGTTGTACATGATTTTATGATTTGCTACCTATTCAATATCACATGTTGTTTAGGGAAAACTTACAAAACTGCCGAGCTGTTTCTTTATCTCTCTTTAAATTCAGCTGTGTTAGCAAAGTGCTTCTATTTTACCCAAAGAAAAGGATCCCAAACTCATAAGTTTGAAAGTTGTCATGAGCGCAAACAGAGCCTTAAGGAGCCTGAGAAATTTTCTCATAAGAAAGGAGAAGCAGTACAATGGATAACAAAGGAAAGGCAGCACCCGGAGGGTTTTGCAAGACACATTTGGAGCTGGGATGAACAATCTTGGGTGTAGGCAGCGAAGCGGACAATTTCAATACATAGCAGACTGCAGACTTTTATAACTGCTGTAAGGCAAAGGCCCTGCCCTTCAGCCTTTACATTTCAAGTCTTATATTTAAAGAAAGGTGATAGCTGAAACTAGGAAATATCGCTGCTTGGTAGATAGTAGCACAAATATAAGAATTGTTTTCTCCAAAATTCCAAGTGCAGCTTTGCTTAAAATATGGAGAAAAACCCTAAAAAAATTATTTCAGTCCTTCCATGCAGAAGGAAAATGAGAGGCATTTCCATTTATTATCTATTATGTACCAAAATAGCCAATATTTATTTCATATTTAATAATTTCTGGTTGTACTTTGAAAGAAGTTGCACATTTACCTTCACGAGAAAATGAAAAGATGTTGGTTTTCTAATCCCCATTTTATACAGGTGTAAATTTTCTGTTTTCTTCTTTAAAAATTAATTTTAATGAAAAGAAATAGCAGTGAGACAATTTCACAACAGATGAGTAGGACAGTTCCCATAATTAATACATTGCATATTGTCTTTGTAGTATCTGTTTAGAGTACAAGATGCAGACTTGAATCTTGTGTAAACACTGTGAGTACGAAGCTTTCTTCTCATTAAACCATGAGAAAGTAGCTGTATGTGTAGTCCACTAGTCCATAATAGCAGTGGGCTATCAGCATAATTGGCAGTGTTGGAAGCTATTGACTTGAGCATTTTACACAAATTTTCTTGACCAGTATATACACAGAATTTTGTACGACTAGTGTATAGATTCCAGAACTCTTTGCTTAAGGACTGTGAGACAAATGCCATCATCTTCCCACTTGATCCTGCCACCTGCACTGAAAGAGGTAGGGATGGTCGAGTTATACAGAGAACAAGCTTAAGGCAAGAAAGCCTGAATCACAGCTTGCTCCAGGTAACAAAGCGAGCAAATCACAGAGCCAGAATGAAAGTCTAGGTCTTCCTAACTCAAAAAGCCTTCCAAGAAAGCTATGCTTCCTTTTTAAATCTAAGTAATTATGGTACAGGAAACTCATAACAATATTAAAATATTATTTCTTTTCTGGGCTAAGAAAGCAGTGTACTCCTAAATAAAAGTATACTTCTGATTATAAATTAATGATCACCAAACTGGACTGAAAAATCCACAGGGAAATCTTCCCAACAATAAATTCTAAGCTTTTGTATTTCTAGTTATCTAAGAAAATATCCCAAACACAAAGTCACTTTTTTCACCTGGTGCAAGGGAATCAGTGAAGCAACATTCTTACCTTTTTCTGTTTCTACTTTTGTCTGTTTCTGCTTTGAGGCCAGCACTGACTAATCATCAGTGACATCAGTACATGAAGGCAAATGTTGATGGATAATTACATAGGTACTTAAAAGTGGAAATAAGCCTTGTGTCCCACAGTGAAGAGTGTCATGAAGCCAAAGAAGACAATATGTGATTTTACCTACTGAAATTATAAGGAATTTCATGTTTTATAAAACAGCGTCAAGTGGATAAAAATGAGTGGCAGTAATGGTACCTCTTTAAAGCAGGAGCAGACTTTGGAAGGCTG
The DNA here is from genome assembly GCA_004027025.1 of Myocastor coypus. Taxonomy (NCBI): domain Eukaryota; kingdom Metazoa; phylum Chordata; class Mammalia; order Rodentia; family Myocastoridae; genus Myocastor; species Myocastor coypus. The sequence continues at coordinate 14,489 of PVJA010012004.1, forward strand.
ACACTGTGCCTTCTGCAGGGCCCTCCTTTACACCAGGCATGCTCGTCACCTCTCAGCCTAGGCGTCAAGCACCTATGAATCCTGTATGCGCTTTGACATCACAATGACAGCAAGTGTCTTCCAAGTATTTGGGAAGACCGTACTGTGATTTGAGCATTGGTCTGACATAAACCAAAACTATAGGGCAAATTCTCTCACCAGGGTCCCAGCCAAGTCACACTTCCACACCGTTGCACCCATCTGTTAGGCTTCATTTTCCTAAAGGCTTTTATGCTCTTGTACTGACAAGGAAAACGGAAAAGGGGTGAGGTCAGATGACAGCCTGCCTTCAGTCAGAGAGCAGGGAGCACGCAGGATCCTTGGTTCAAACGGCCTCTCTGAGTCCTAAGCAGCAGGCATCCACTGCTGCCCTTCGATATCTTGCTCACTCTACTGCTCTGGGTTTGCGGCATCCCAAACACACAGAGCACAGGTGTCCGATGCTACCATGTCCAATCCTGGTCATCCTGGTTTGCTTACCTCTGTTCATGTCTTCAACTTTTTCCAAGTCACATAGGTTCAAATATACAATTATATTTAACTCTTCCTCCTGTTCGAGCTTTACTAATGCCCTTGGCACGTCATTTCCCAAATTTGATCGCTTATAAGTATCTCAGTTATCAGTGCTCAAGTTAGGACAGCATCCTCTACACCTCTCCTAAGCTGTTACACCTGGCTAATCCTTCTCCTTTCTCTAGTCTCTTTCAAATTCATCATTTGCATATCAGTTCTTATACTATAATCAAATAGTCTTCCTAATCTATCATCATGTTTCACCTGGACCAAAAATACTTTTCCAAAAGTCATTTACTTCAAATGGTTTCAATTTCATTGTCAAAGTCATATGCCAAATAAGCCATGAATATGAACCATTTTTGTAAGTTGGATGTGATACTTTACATCCATTAGTTTTTGTTTATAACTTCTAAATGGCACATTTTTTTCTCTTAATTTTCCATGAGCTCTCCCCACCCCATCCTTTACGGTTTTTAAAAAATAGAAAGTGAACACAATATCACAGAATACCTTTCTATCTTTGATATTCCTTACTAGTTTCTTTACCAAACAAGTAATGGATACTCCTTTTTAAAAGAATCTGGGTCCAACCTAACCCAAGAATCACTGTGCTTTGCATAGATAAAACCCTTCAGGATTAAATGGCAGAAATAAATCATTAAAAAAGCATTAACTGGTGGCCCACTGCAATTGGGGAACATTGAACTGTGTATGCATCTGCTTCCTCTTAATTCAAAGAGAAGAATTTTCTTTTCTTTCTATTTTTTTTTTCTTAGCAACATCAATAGGAAGGTGGGTCATGCCCACACACTGTGCTCTGTAGAACTATTGTGAGGACAATACACAATGTGTCAACTGTTAAAACAAGAAAGGGGAAAAGAAAAGAAAAGAGAGAAATAAAAGTAATGTTTATTGTTTATTGAAAGTGTTAATGTTTAATTGTTTGATCAATCTTATATACTTATGTCTATTAATCTAAACTGATCTGATGATGAAAATATGTAATATAATCATTGTTAAATATAAATAAATAAATTAATTAATTATTTTTTAAAAAGCATTAACGTCCTTCAGCTTATTGTGTGCCTGCTAGCTGTGAGGCAGAGGTAGCTCCTGAGAGGAAAAGAGAGAGAAGCTGCAGGTACCTGGACACTGTGCTCAGGCGGTTTTCTCTCAAAAGAGAAGTGAATAAGATGACCACCAGGAAGGACAGGCATGATACGTCAGACTAGGAAAGGAAGTAGAGTGGAACCGGAAGGGACAGACAGCGAGCGAGTGCTTCCCAAAATACAGCCCAGCTTCTTTTAACCAGACCCTGATGGCTCAGTGACCTATTTTTAAGAAGGTTGCACTATCGCTTCTCAGTCTTCTGTCCAAGATTCAGTGAGGAGTCCGGACCATCTCCTCTATGAGATACTTGAGGCGCTGTACAGAGCTTATATCTTCCATTCCATGTTTCATTCTCATGAAGAATAAAATTTTCACACTATGCAACATGCCTCCATCCTAGGAGGGCGAAAGAAAAAGCACAGGGAGGGGAAATCAGTTTCCTAGTGTAAGTAGTAGCAACTTGAACAGATCGTACAGCAAGAGCTCGTGCAAGAGGGCTAAGAAAAAGGAGCGCAGCACAAAGGGTACAGCGCTGCAAGAGATTTAAATAGTGGCAAGAAATGAAAATCACATAAGTATTAGACATGTGCTATTCCTGGTAAAAGCTCTGCAAACCCAATTGCCAACAGGAATGAATTTTAATGATAGTTTATAACCTCTGAGATGCTTGAAAATCTATCACAGTTGTAGTTAAAATGAAGCACTATTATAGCATCAATGCAATTAAGAATTCTGCAGGGAATATTCTCTGCTGGAAAGCTGAAGTGTGTCTCACATTGGGAAACTAAGCTATTTCTGATCCTTTCAGTTGGAATGTGTCTGATTTATTGATGTGTAAATGTTACCCAAATATTTGGCCCCTAAATAGTGAATCACATTACTAAACAATTCAGTCTCTGCATGGGATGAATGTAAACATCAACATAAAAACAGACATTTATGCTGGTTTACACTCTTTCCCATTTTTATGGACACAGTCATTTCTTTCTAAATCACTTGGGTCTCTAAAATAGTGTTAGAAAAACATTACAGACTAAGAAATGCAGGTGCCAATGGAAGCAGTAGGTCACAGAACAGCTGCTAAGCCGCTGCGCACCACCGCGCTTTCTCCATTGCAGTACGCTGCAGTTGACTCCCTCAGTAGCACCTCTGTGTAGAAAAACGATTCCTTTACAGGTAGGGGAGCAGCTCCTGGTCTTCTGAAGGGTTCAAAGAATTAATCCCCACCACTCTTAACCTTCACTGAATCAAATACTATTTCTCATCTACCTTAGACAATGGGAGTGAAAAGGAAATGTCATTTAAATCCATACCTCAAAAGTATTTCTGGTTTTTTTTTTTTTTTTTGAGAACACACAATCAAGACTTTCTACAAAACTAATCTTATTCTTTAGAATAAGAGCTGTCCATGCACAGAGGAAGCATACAGAGTTCTATATTCCTAAAATCCCAAAGTCCTGCCACTCAGGTTATTGTTTGGTTAAAGTGACATGCCTGCAAATCTCTCTTAAAGGAAAACCTTATTTTCTTGTTGAATCAGTTTTGTTTGGATTAACACTTCAAAGGTTGATTTCCAGTCACTTTCTTACAAGACAGTGAGCTAATGACCATAAAATGTGTCAATTTTATTTGGGAGTAAAAAGGCAGAAGGAATGGGATGGAACATAATATGGAACCAGGCAAAGGAAAAAGAGCCCTAAAATATCAAATACAGTTAAGGTGTAAGTTCTGAATCCAAGGGATTGTACAAAAAGTAGTTCATGGGACATGGTGTACAGGCAAAACAACTGTGCCCAAATTTTAATATCTCTGTTAACCTCTCCTTGAACCCTTAAAATAGCATCAGGAATGCCATGACTATAGAATGTGAGGTGTACATTCACAGAGTAGGATAGGCCTCCCAATTAAGGTATTTGGGTTTATTCCTAGGGTCTAGTACTGGGTGAAATAATTGACCATGTCCCAGAACTCTACACACAGTCTTTGGCACCACAAAGGCCATAGTCTGAGAGACCTTTATCGGGAATATTCTCAAAACTGTATTTGCAGCCAGTAGCCTTGAAGAAAGAATTAGTGCCCCCTCTGAGACTAAGAGCACACTTGTTTACTGTTCCTTCCAAAATGATGAGCTTCCCAAGTTAGAAGTTCTTCGGCTTTTGTGTCTACAACACACACCCTCAAGGCTCTATCGTAACAGTTTTCATCTAGGCCCTATCACTGTGTACGTAATCTTCAATTTAGGAGGCAAGGAGCCCTGACACAGCTAGGGCTCCTGACATGTGTGGTATGATTAGCAATAAGAGGTTCTTTGTCTCTCATTCAGGAGTAGAGTGTCTTCTCAACACGCATGTCTTGCTTATTTTTCTCTTGTTGCTCAGACAAAGTACCTGATAGCCACAACTGAGGAAAGAAGGGTTTATTTGGCTCATAGTCTATGGAGATTTCAGTCCAAGTATGCACTCGGTTGGCACCAAGGTAGAGGGACACATGGCAGAGGGCAAGGGTTCATGCGGGTGGAAAATAGCCAAGGCAGCAAGAGGAAAAAAGAGGAGTGGCTGAGAGCAGGCCTCTGTCCCATCCCTATTCTGTGTGCAGGATCCCACTCCAGGGTGGGTACAGCACTCACCCACACAGCCACAGCATTGGCGCACGAATCAGCCACATACACTGGAAGCCCATCCCATGACTGCATGAGTTTTGGGGAACATCTAGACACACACACACACACACACACACACACACACACACACACTACCACAGTTCATGCAACTAATTCATTAGCCAACATCTAGGGCTAAAGGTCAGACCTGACAGCTAAGTGTCGCTCTATATAAGCAGGCAGTATTATTGATAAAGCATCTACATTTCCATAATTTTATTAGAAGGTATGGAAGAACCAGTAGTGTATAGTGCAATTAAATCAAATCAATAAGGACTAAGGATCAGACCTTTGGCGAATCAGTCCTGAAGATAAACAATTATGTCAGGGTTAGCTTCATACACAGTTCTTGCATAATTCACAATGCTATGCTAAAATTTTATTTCCTTAATTAGCATAAGTAGTCCTTCTTGCCATTCTTAGAAGTCGTATCAATAGAAATAAACACTAACTTGTCTGCAGGACTATGCAAAACATATTATAAATAATAATCCTCATTAACCAATTTTATGATTGGTGCTCATAATTTTCCTTTTCTTTAATACATCCAGAAACAGAGGCACAGAGAAGAAAATAACTTGCTATGAGCACTCTGCGGATAAGTGACACATCAAGACCTCCAACAGGTAGCCAGGTTTTAAAGACTGTATTCTTTTTTATTTATTCACCTGACATAGGAGCCCAGACTCCTAGGGATCCTCCTATCTCAGCCGCCCTAGCACTTGGATCATAGATGTGCACCATGCCCGGTTTCAGAGCCCACACAGCATGCCTGGGGTTCTGGGGCCCAAACAGCATGTGGTACCGAGGATCAAACCCAGGTCCTTGCATTTGCCAGGCAGATACTTAGATTACTGGGCTATCTCCCCAGCCCCATATATTTTTAACTTTATCTTAATTTACAAGTCTTTTGATGATGATATGAAAATTAGCATTTTAACAGGACTTGTTAGATATTGCTTCAAAATTATCTCATAATATTGCAGAGAATGAAAGGCCTTGGTGTACTGAGGAATACTAGATCTGATTTCTTCATCATGCTCGACAATTATTTTAACTGCTAAACAACAAAAACTAGAAAATACAAAAAACGGTGTGATGTTGAGTAGACTGTAAAATGAACACACTTGCGTATTGCATGCAGAATGAAGGTGGCTGGTGGAGCCTGCGCTTGATTGTCCTGAGCAGGGAACACACTCCTTCACAGGTTCAAGCTTTTCACCACTCTGCATGTGGCTTTAGATGACCCCGAAAGTGGTGTATGGGTCACAGGGTTCCAGACAAAGTTTAGCAAGTGGATTAACTGGCAAATACGGACTTTATTAAGAGCTAGGCCTGGCTTGGTGTGTGAGCCACCTCAAGTAAGTACAACATGGACAATGCTGGCATTTTACCCTTAGTATATCAAATCTGGTGGATTCACAGTTCTTCACCTGTGAAGCAAAAGGGAACATAAACACACAAGAATATTTTGGAAGCTTTGTATCCTGAGAACCCTCATAAGATCATACTTTTATTTTTCAGTTTACTTTTATGTGTTTGGTACAGGGTCTCACCACACAGCCTGGACTCACAGTGATCCTCCTACGCTGAGCCTGCCCAGCGCTGGGATTACAGGCGTGTGCTACTACGTCTGGACTCCATCACTGACTCAGCACATGAGGACAGGACCAGCACTGCATGTGGTACTGGGAATGCAACGCTGGTCCCTGAGCTTACCTACACAGGTGCTTGGTGTGCTGAGCTATCTCCTGGCCCAAGATGACATTTTTAAAAACAGTACTTACTTAGCTTAGGCATCGTGACCTAGTAAGCCAGAATATCATGCTCTCAATCCAATGATCTTCCTAACCGGATGGACAACCACAGTGACTGAGGTATCCCTGGAATTCCTAGCAATTGTGAAATGTCTCCATTACATGTATTTGCTTATAGCAAAGATATCATTAGCATAGTGTCTGTGCCATGTTTTATATTAACTATGGATTTCACTTTTTGATCTATAACATTTCTCTGAGCCAAAATTCCCAAATGACCGTGGAGCTGCCACATTTCACAGTAACTCTCACATGTTTCTTAGACATTATGTATCGATGACACGGACTGCAGGGAGACCCAGGAGAAGCTGCCTCTGAGCCTCAGCGCTGCCTGCCATCTTTCTGTCTGCTCTGACCATGCTAATGTATGTGGCCACACATCTAGAAGTTGTAGGCAAAATCAAACTTATAATTGTTAGTTCCAGCTTCCAATTAAGGCTGCTTTCTACACTTAGTGAGAGCTATTGATCATCCCTCAGCTCACCAGGCTTCTCCACCCTCTCCCAGCCATCACCACAGCACATCAAGGACATCGATGACTATGCATGAGAATAAATGTGTGAAATGAAGCATTGATCTTGAGCTAATAAACCATGTATTAGTTGGAAAGGAAGGCTTCAGCATTTGAGATTATCTGGCTTCAGTGAGAGAGACAGAGAGAGACACAGAGAGTGACACAGATAGGGAGACAGAGAGACCGAGAGAGAGACAGAGAGACAGAGACTCTTGGTGGGTGGTTCAGACTGCTTTAAAATCACAGCCATACTCCTGCGTCAGCTTCTTGGTGACACTGTAGGCCTGCAACACATACCCAGCCAAAGTCTCTGAAATCAACTTGCAACATAAATGAAAGCGGTCTGTGCCCAAAGTTGTCTCTAAGAAAAACCGCACACAAGTGGCCAAGCCGCTTTCCCCTGCAGCTCTCTCTCCCAACCTCGCACCACGCACACCGTCTAATTCGCACACAAGGCAGCTCCTATTACTTCGGTGGCGCTGCCATCCCTGCGAGCTTGCCTGTGCTCTGCTTTGTACCCGGAAGGCGTTCTTTCTCAGTCTCAGCTGCGTCCATCCTCCATGGCTGTCAGTCCTGCTTCCTATACCATTTCCTAATGAGAGGCTCCCGGAACTGTTCCACCAGCTTCTTCCGGTCTTCAGCTCCTACACACCCTAATGCTTTTCTCCCATGGCGTCCTGATACTGTGCTGCAACCATTTGTCTGTAGCTCCATGGATCCAGCTCATCTGCTGAGTGTGAGCCACTGGAGGCCTTACAAAGACTGCGTATGGTTCACCGTATTAACCTCTGCACAGCTTCTGGTACAATGAGAAGTCAAGAAATATCTGTTGCAGGGCCTGCCAGATAGCTCAGCAGATTAAAGAGCCTGCATAGGCAGACGCAGAGACTGGTGTGCTAGAGCAGCCCCACCCCCTGGGGTGCACTGAGGTGGCCATGGACACTAGGCATGATGTGTGCGCCTGTCGTCCCAGTGCTTGGGAGGCTAACAACAGGAGAATCATTCTGAGTCCAGTCTGTGTAGTGACACCCTGTTGACCCTGTCGACCCTGTACTAACTACATTTTTAAAAAGGAAATAAATATCTGTTTCATGAAAGATCAAGGAATTCAATACTGAACCTTAATTGCCTTCACAGGAAGCACCATTTGTCTTATTTAGGGTGCCTGCCCTGTTTTATACATTTAGAATTCATATAATTAATGTGGATTTGAGTTTATTTAAATGTTTCCACATTTCCACGACTTTCTTACATTTTCTCAATGCTATTCAGGAAGCAAAGAAGAAATTCATTTGAACTAATTTACTTTTAATGATCTACAAAGTGCAAATTTATCATGGTCCCTTAAACCTGAAGGGAAGACTTGCTCCTCACAACCACGGCCTCTAAAGGGTACAGGAGGAAAGGGGGGGATGGCTCCCCATCAGCTCACACAGCCTCCTCGCTCCGCAGTGGTGTGGCCTGGTGTGGTGCTCCATGCTAATTTCTCCCCGAGGTCCTTCTGCCCTCTCCAACCTCCGCGTGTCTGAGCGCCTGACACAGGAGCCCCTGGGCAAGCTTGATGCGCAAATGGGCAGTCCAGCATGCATCCCGTCATCTGCCTTCAGCTTCATTCGCCCTTCATGTATGACAAGCATACTTAGCCCTGCATGACTCTCTGTCTGTCTCTGTCTCTCTCTGTCTCTCTCTCCCCCCCCCTACCCCCTCTGACTTTATTTTTCTTTCTCCTTCTTTCTCAAATAGTGAAATGTCCTTAACTATTTTCAACAAATCAGTCTCACCAGGAGACCAAGAGCTCAAACAGTCCACGAATTTCTCATAACCCATAATTAAACCCAAGACTGCTTGCAAAGGCAAGTGGAGATATTTGTACGTCTCAGCAACATTAGCAGAAGAAGAGCTACAGGCTGATGAGACACAGCAGACTCAGCTTCTCAAGGTGAGTAAACATGTGCCAAGGCCTTTCCAGTCCAACGTTTGGAGCCAAGGGCTGTTCAAAGTCTGCAGACCCTTGCGGGGTTTCCAGAAACCTTACAGTGAGAATCAGGCAAACTAAGTAAAAACCATATTTTATGAAAGTCAATTAAACCCAACAGACCTTGAGGCACTCTATGTGGTTTTAATGTTTTTGTAGGTGGCTTACAATAAATAATTGATGATGGTGACCACCTAATTCTACTAATATTCATTTGCCAGATGTTATGCCAAAGTACTATGTAAAGGCGTCTCATGTGATCTTTACAGTACTTCTGCGAAGTAGGTGCTAGGATTATTCTCATTTTACATGAAATGAGACAACCCCTGGAAAGCAGTTAGCTCATATATAATTAAAACCATCTGCCTTGCTCTGTCTTCACTTGCGTATAGTGGATCAAGTCTGGTTGCAAATTATCTCATAATTTTTAGGCATAAGAAAAGGTCCATTCGTGATAGGAAGACACGAAAAGAGAGGACCCCTCCCTGGGAGATATCAACACCTCATGCACTGAGACACAGTGAGCTCAGCCATGCTCGAAGCATCCACAAAATTCCACAAAATAACCTTTACCTGCCACCAGCTACATCTCCGCCTGAGTTCCAACCACTCATCAAACACCTTTCTGTGCTTGTTTGCCCATTTCCTGAAGTTTGACACCCTTACCTGGATGACCTTCTTAACTCCTCATCCTGTGAAATAGTTAATTAGTACATGAGAGGATTAAGTCAGGAGCCAGAGTCAGGCAAAGAACAACAGTGCAGGAAAGATGGTTTCGCTAGCGAGGAGGCACGCGTTCCTGAGCAAGACAGGTACTCTTTTACATCTGCCTCTTTTCTGCAAAATATATTGAAAAAATGGCAAGTTACTCTGACCTCAAGAGATTCTGGCCTCTGCTCTGACCGGCCTAATTTCATTTCCATCTGCCACATTCACTTTTCACTACTATAATTTGACCTATTACAGTATCTGATGATTCTCTTCACAAATCATTCATTTTTCAATTCTTAACTTGGATCTCACTTGTATGTAATGTACTCCATCAGAGCATTAATAGATTATTATCACCTGGTGCAACTTCTCTGCTAGAAAGCAAGCTAAAACCCTCACATGGCTCATGGTATTTACGTCTTGAAGATGATAATTTTGAAACGTTAAAAAGAAAGTAAATAACTTTCTCCAGATCATAGAAGTAGGTGATAAACACAAAATTCAAATTGTTTCACTCAATACATCAACAGAGCTCATACCACCACACTGTTACAACCACAACTCCAAACAACTACCACAGTGTAACAACCACAACACTGAAGTAGCTCCAATTGTAGGCAAGAACAAAATCAAATATTTTTTTCTGAAAATTAATGGCTATTTTTAAATAACATTCCTGTTGTTCCAAACAAGAGGTTTTTTTAAAAGATCTTCTAATATAATTTTTAAGTGCCTACAGATGCCACTCACCCAGAACTACCAAGTCTTTTCCCAAAATCTAGTTTCTTTCTAATCGTTTTTCCTACTTCTAACAGTTATTACTCTGCCACTGAAATCAGCACTCTCAATGTGAACATATGTACTCTGATAGAATCTGTCATACACACATTTGCAAAACCAAGCTTAATTTATGATACCAAAAGGACTGAAGTCTAAATATCTTTATTCCTTAAAAAGACTTAGGGGTGTAATGGCTACCTTCAAGCCCTTGAAGGTTTAGCTTTATTTTGTGTTTCCAGGGGAAAAAAGTCGTGATGACTCACATGAGATGGGAAAATAAAAGTAGAAAAAAAAAAAAAACGAATCTTGACAGGAAGAAGTAATTCTTATTAATTAGAAGCATTGAAAATTTGAATAGCTTGTATTTCCATTGTGATCTCTAACCAATGCATTGAAATAAAAAGGAAGCGAGCTCTTGCCAGAGGAAGCAAGTACTTATGATGCCAAGAGGTTGACTGCAATCAGCTAAGGTACTTCTGATAGCTTCAGGGATTTTTAGTTTTATGAGGTCATCCATTTTTTTTTTCTTTTCAGAACTTTTTGTTTATTTATTTTTATGGCCAGCTCAGCCTGCCCTGAGGGCAGGGCTGGCGCAGCATGTGGTGCAGGGGATCGAACCGCAGTCCCTGCAGCCGCCTAAGCTTTCCTAAGCAGGCGCTTTAGACCACTGAGCCATCCTGCTGGGCCCCTTTAGTTTTATGAGGAGTCTCAGTTCAGTAGCCAACACTGGTGCTCAAGGTCACCTCCCCGCTCATCTAGACTTGTATCTCACGCCTTCCCAGCACCGGCCCCTCCTCTAGGCTAGCGAAACTCTCTCACGCCAGCCACATCCCTCAATGCTCTACTTTTATTTAGGTCAGGTGAACCCAGCAGAGACCCTGTCTCGAGCCTTCCATCCCATCTTCTTACTTTAGCAATGTAACGCTGTTCCAGAGCTTCACCGACAACACACATCAGCACACATACCTTTGCTCTCCTTTCACTTCTTCTGGTTCACCTTTAGGCCTACCTTGGAGAAAGTATGTAGCGGTGAAATTCCTTGTATCTAAACACACAACCTATTATATAAGGTTTTCGTTTTACTGTCCTCAATAAACTTAAGAGATTTCCTGAAATTCAGTACAATTTCTCATGCTAAAATGTTCACATGTAATTTTCTAGTAGATATAACCCTCCTTGTATTTTATTAGTGCCTTAGCAAGATTTTTGTAATTTGAAAGATGAAGGAAAAATGTTCATGTTTTTAAAGCAATTCCCCAAAACTTAGCACTTAGCTGTTCACTCACAAATTTTCACCAATGTCTCTCTAAAGATGGGAAAAAAAAACCATGTCTGTACTCCCCATGAACCTGGGCTTTGTAAAGGTGATTTAGAAAAAAAGAATGAATGAAGAAATGCCTGAGATTATGTATATCATGTCCACATCTACAGTAGTTTTCAATTATTGATGAGAGTCCTGCAAATATTTTAGCCTGGGCCTCCCAAAGGAGTTAATATAATTGTGTGCAGCATGCCAAGTTCATGTGTCTGCACTGAAATTCTAACCCCAATACAATGGCACTGGGAGCTGGGGCTTTGGGAGTTATTAGGTTTGAGGGCATAGCCCTACGAATGGGATTCACTCCTGTGTCACAGAGATCCAAGTAGGAGAGACCGAGTGGTCCTGTGGCTTTCTACCAAAAAAAGCAGCAATGAGAGGACAGGGTGCTGCAGGAAGCAGGAGCTCACCTGACAGAAGTACTCTAGGGCCTTAGTCTTGGACTTCACAAGGTCTAGAGCTTTAAGAAATTCATTTCTAATTTGTGAGATCCCCAAATTATGATATTTTGTTCTATCAGCTTCAAAAGACTAAGAATGATGTGACTTTCAAAACAATCACTACACAGTCAACTCATTAATTTTTAACATACATCCTAGATATATAAATATCTCATCATGTTTAATATAACGTGTCTGCCATGGGTCTTCAGGATGTTTGGGCATTCTAAAAGTAGCTATGTGCATTTAATTTCCTGTTTCTTGCTTTTATAACAAAGCATGACCGATACGCTCCTGATAATCATCACGTACCTGTCCCTCCTGCATTATGCAATGAAAGACTCTGGATATGAAATGTCATGGAAGAGCTGCAAAGGCAGCCCTGTGGTCACCTGCCAAGACCAGAGCAGAGACACCGTGCAGGCTCAAACCCAGAAGACAGTCATCTCACCACACAGTGGCTTCCAGAGCTGGGACAATCGTACACTTACCCTGAGTTTGTTCCACTCTCGCATTTATCTACCTATTCACCTTTAAATAGGACTAATAATGATGGAGAATTTGATTGTCCACCCTTCTAAATGCGTTCCAGAGAAAATCAGTTGCAGCCTTGCCCTGACAGCACCTAGGAGAGCTGAGGGCAAACCTTAGAGTCTTCTTAAATTTGAATGCTGAATTGAATTGAAAGAGACCACACAAAACTATCAGTTTAACTCTGTGCTCAGTGTACCATCCTAGGCATTAACATGTGCTCTCTCTTCCCTGAGAATATCTGAGGCAGTGAGCTCATTTGAGGAGCAACTCTTTAATAATAGTGTCTGCATGTTAACAAGGAGAGACAATGGCTGACTTTTGTTAATTTTTTTTCTCTCCTTACAAAAGGAGTTGCTCTATTTTAAGTATCAAACATTAGCATTCATTGAGCACCAGCAGAGAAGCCAGAAGCTGTAGTGCAAATGCATTTCGTCAGCTCAGTTACTGCACTACGTTGGTCAACAATGGAATAATTAAACAAGAAAAAGACTTGCAATCTGAGTTGTATACAGACACAGTACTGGTTATTATTGGAAATGCTCTCGAGAAAAAAAAAACAAAAAACAAAAAACAATGAAGTACACATATTTGAGCATAGAATCTACTCTTGGGAATCTCCCCAGGTTGCCAGGCTTTCACCATCTGACTAACAATGGTGGATGCTTATCAGTGGTGAACTCAAGTCTTCTCTGATGTTCTGGAATGACAAAATAACTTATTTCATTAATAATATTTACACTGTACTTTCCAATATAATATACTGTCCAAACATCAAAACTCTCATTTGAGCTAGGGATTTCACAGAAAAGGATTCTGAAGCCTGTTTAAAAGATGCAAATTCTGAAACATCACAAAGCCAGCAAATGGCAGAGATGGACTTTCATGAATTTAAAACTCAATCTCTTTTCAGAAGTCTAAGGAAGCTCAGAAAGTATATATTTATGCAGAGATGCTGTATAATGAATTTACTGATTTTATTTTGGACAGATAATGATTCTTCTAAACAAAACTGGAATTTAATTGGATGAGTAGGTGAACAAAAGCATTACTGTAAATCTCAGTGATAGTAACCAGCATAGAAAAAAAAAAAAAAAAACCACAGGAGCAATTCAAGCCAAGTGTCCTGTGCACTTAGGAAAAGGCGGTGCTTAGCAAAGGGTTTCTGGAGAAGGGAGCAGATAAACTGAACGGTATTTAGTAAATGTAGAGACAGAAGAGAGAAGCATAAGGCAAAGTAGTGAAGATATTAGAAGAGTAAGAACATTTTGTCAGCTACTTTGGAAGAAAGTAAGGAACAAATCAGGTAATCCTTGTGCTCAAGGACCTCACAGTTAAACTGAATAGATGCAAGCTCCACGTTCAGGAGAAATTGAAGAATATTCTTGGGGATCATGGATGGTGGCAGGTGAATCACATAGCACCACAAATAGAATGCTGATGGTGCTCAGAGGACAGTCAAGGGACGGAATTCTAGAGTATGTGATTAATTCCTGATCCAAGGCTGGGTTTACAGGTGTGAGTGTGCCACCCACCATGGGGCAGACAGACTGAATGCAGCCTAAGGAGGGGAGAGAGGCTTGCTCTCTGCTGCTTGCCACCACTGCTCCTGCATTTCGGTTCCAGTTGTTTTGTCGTTTTCCACTGCCATGAGCTGATGCCCTTTGTGTATAGAGTGAAACTGTCACAAAGTGTGAGCTAAATTCCTTCCTTAACTTTGCGTGTCAGGTATTTTGTCCCAGTAATGAGAGAAAAGCCACTGAGATGGAGACTAATTTTTTTTATTTTCTTGCAGTGAAGAAATTATGTACGTAGGGTGTGGAGCCAAGATATTTGATCTGATGAGGAAGCTCATATGGAAGCAAGAGCTCTACTGTAGGTTCATTTGAGCAGCACACTTCCTCTCCAGTTCTTTCTAATAAGATAAGAGTATCTTCCCTGCCTCAGTCTAAATTCTGTAGTGAGTGACCTAGGACTCACTCATTTTTGTTGACCAGATGTCCAAGAGCTCTTATACTTCTCTATGGGCAAAACACGAGGCAGAAATGTGAAGATAAGAAATCACTGTCACCCATTCACACAGAGGCATCACATAAAGTCATTAATCCCACTGAATTTGTAAAATCTACCGGATTCCATGTGCCATGTATCTTACTGAGGATACTAAGTCAAAAAGATAGAAGAAAACACAGCTACAAATTTTCGCATCATGGAATTTGACAGTTTCTTAAACATAACAGCTAACATAGAAGCCTAAGACATTTTACCTAAAGCAAAATCAAAATAGACATCATCTAACATAAAAAGAAATTTGTTTTTCAAAGGACTTCATAATAAAAACAAATCAAGAAGTGAGAGAAAATATCTATAAATCGTATATTAACCAAGAATCTAATACTTTAGAATTTAACAAAATCTTTTAACTCTGGAACAAAATAATGAATAATCTTATTAAAAGAAGTCAAATAATTTAAATAGACATTTCTACATGCACACACACACACACAAATACAAATATAGGCCTTGAGAGATGGTTCAGTATCTTGCACTTGTTGGGCAAGTGCAAGGTTCTGAGTTTGATCCCCTGTACCACATAATGGAGAGAAAGAAAGAAAGAAAGAAAGAAAGAAAGAAAGAAAGAAAGAAAGAAAGAAAGAAAGAAAGGAAGGAAGGAAGAAAGAAAGAAAGAAAGAAAGAAAGAAAGATCCTCTCCCCCCCCCAAAAGTAGTTTCCTACTATCATTAGTTATTACTGAAAGGCGAGTCAAAATTTCAATGAAATACTGACTTTGTATTAATGAGGTGATTTGAAAAATAAGTGAAAAAACTATTGGAAGAGTGAAGAATATCTTATCCCACACACTTCAATTTAAAATACTATAAACTGGTTGTTTTACACACATCAGAGACTTTTCTCAATTCTAGAAACTTGATACTCTGAGAACAAAGCACCCAGCAGATGACATTTCTGATGAATGTTGGTTTTCTCATAATGGAAACTTCTCATTCTGGTTTTGTGAAGAGGAAGAGGTAAAATAAATCTTTGCCACCTTTTTTCAACTTTTTTTTTTTAATACCAGGGAATGAACTCAAGACTTTGTGCTTACCAGGCAGGTCCTTATGCGGCTGAGCTATCTCTGTGGCCCTCTGCCACTTTTTAATGGCAGAGCTCTTGTTTTCTCTAAAAGACATCAAACCCCCAAATACAATGGCACTTAGCTTTAAAAATTAATTTCAGGGGAATGCTGGTACTAAAACCACAGTATGGAAGAATTAGAACCCTCACACATTGCTTGTAAGAGTATACGAATGATATAAATACTTTGAAAAACCGTTTGGCAGCCCATCAAAAAATTTAATAGAGTTATCGTTGTGTCCAACAAGTCCATTTATGGCTAAAATTGAAAACAAATATTCACAGCAAAACATTTTCATAATGTTTACTAGCATTATTCACAATTATTAAAAATGAGAAAGAACAAATGGCATTAGCTTATCAATGAATAAAGAAAACATGACATATTATTTATCCATTAAAAGAAAATGCTTATCTGTACTCCAATACACCCAAACCTGGAAAATATCATGAGAAGTGAAAGAAGCTGGTCACCGAAGTAAGACATGGCAAAATTAACTGTATGCAAAATGTTCTACATGGTCGGATTCATAAGGATAGAAGCAAATCAGCCGTTGCTGAGCACTAGAGGAGAGAGAAACGCAGAGTGACTACAAGTGGTTAAGTTCATTTTGTAGTGGTAAAAATATCCTGAAATTATGATGGAGATGGTGATACAGCCTTACATATACTGAGGTGTATATTATCAAAGGTAAATTATACTATCAAAATTATGATGTAGAGGAAAAATGACTGAATTCTGCCTAATTAACACACTAAGAGGGAAAGAAAAGAAAATGACTACATGCCTCACAGAATATATTATCCACTATCACAATGTTTAGTGTTCACTATAATAGAGCTTTGAGGATTTTTTATACCAATAAAAATAGGAAATAATAGTTAATATTCATTGAGCATTAGCTGCATGTCAAGGATTGTTTTCAGAATTATTCTCAGATTGTTAGTGTCACATTTAAACCTCATGAGAAAATTTCAAAATAAATACTATTCTAGTTTTAGTGTAGTTGTCCCTCCTCCCCCAAAGCCTCATGCAGTCACTGGGCAAGGTGCTAGAGTTTGTGGTTAATTCATAATCTAAGGTTAGGATTATGGGTCACAGTTCTGCTGGGATTGTGGGTATGAGTGCCACACCCAGCCTAGGGAAGATAGCCTAAATGCAGTGTAAGTAAAGGAGAGACCCTTGCTTTCCACAGCCACTGTTGCTGCTACTTCTCCCTTTTGTCCTTGTTGTTTTGTTGATTTTCTGCCACCATGAACTGCTGCCCTCTGCCATATGCCAGTCTGCCTTGGACCCCATTGAGTATGAACTAAAACCTCCCCAAACTGTGAATCAAATGAACCTTTCCTTCTTTCATTTACAGTGTTGGGTACTTTGTACCAGCAATGACAGAAGAGTAACTATGACACGGTTTGGTACCATCAGTGGGGTTATTGCTGTGACTAAACCTGACCATGTGTATTAAAAGATTTTGGGAATGGGAATGACTTACAAGAAGAGATAGGAAATGTTTGGAGATGTCACCTATGAGAAATGCTCTGGAACAGGTTGGGCTGTTCTCTGTGGGAGATTCTGGTCAAATCTCAGAATAGGAGAAAGTTGATAGAAATCCTGCCTGTAAAGACCAGGATGCGGAGGTTTCTTCTGGGAGGAACCAACTGCATTGGTTGTTGGACTGTAGATGATGTGTGTTTGGGCTTAGCAGAAAGTTGCCTGAATTTGGTTGTGTTCAGAGGCTTTGCCTGAGAGTGGGACTAATTATTCTGGCAAAAGAAATCTCAAAGAAGTCAAATACTGTGACAGTAGCATGGCTATTATTGGAGGCTTTTAGCCAGATTTATATTGAGAATCAAGAGCAAAGAGCCCAGCACTATGGTTTAAAATATTGTGAGTTTTGTCAGAAAAAAAAAAAAAAAAACTCTCCAATAAGGCTGTGGAATGCAAAGACAGAACTGAGAGGCTCTCCTTTGCCAAGAAGGAACAAGAGAATTGAAAGGATGGTCTAAAGGCATCACTGCAGGTGAAAGGTCTCTGCTATTTGCAGCCTCATACTTGGCAAGGACAGGATTTTTGCCTTGAGAGGAAAGCTGCAGAGCTCTATGTTCCAGAATGGTGACAGCAGCCACACCATCTTCCAGAACGGCTCCTGTATGGAGAATTTATTTATCAGAATCAGGGTCAGAGTGCTTGGCAATCAGGCACTTGACCCCTACAGCCAAGAGAGAAGAAATCTTGACAACTCCTCCAGCTGTCAGCTGACCTTGGCATCATCCACATGGCATTAGTTTTAGGTGCTTACAGAAGCAAAGAATTTGCAGGTTAAAATGGCTTCCAACTTGGTTCCAGAAATCCTGGGATGTGAGGTAATATTCCCCTGAGAGGGCAGTGTGTGAAGCAGAGAATGAGAAGCTTAATGCACATTGGAAATCCCAGGAGTTTGAAAAAGCCAGGAATGTGGATTGTCTAAGAGAAACTGTAAGAATGGAGTGAAGCTGACCAAAAAGGGAAGCCCTGGGAGGTACCACCAAAAGTGCCATAGGGATAGAGCCATGTAAGGTTGGAGATCACAACTCATCAGGGATTGCTTCAGATGTTCCCATGGAACTACAAGATTTAATATTTTCTCTGCTAGATTTTGGATATTCTTTGGTCCCAATACTTTGTATGACCTTGTTTGCATCTTTAAGAATGTTAGTGTTCGTCATGTGCCATTGAATGCTGGAAATGTTTAACTTTTCCTTTGTACAGGGGCTCATAGGTAAGAGTTTGCCTTAGATCTTGGAGGAGACTTAGGACTTGGACATTTCAGCAATGATAAAACTCTCAGAGTTTCGCAACTCTAATAGATGGATTAAAATGGCCATTGCATAAAGAGATGTATATGGGTCTTTTGGGGGTTGGGGTGGCATGTTATTGTGTAGAGTTATGCCCCCAAAGCCTCATGCAATCACTGGGGTGGCTTCTAGAGTTTGTGATTAACTCATGATGCAAGGATGTGATTATGGGTATGAGTGGTACACCCAGATTGCAGAAGACAGCCTGAATGCAATTTAAAGAAAGAAGAGAGACTTGCCCTCTGCAGTCATTGCTGTCACTTCCCTTCCGTTTTGCTCTCGTTATTTTGCTATTTCCCACTGTCGTGAACTGCTGCCATCTGCCATGTGCCAGTCTGCCTTGGACCCAGCTGAGTATGAACTAAAACCTCCACAAACTGTGAGCTAAATAAACCTTTCTTTCCTTCACTGTAGGTGTCAGGTATCTTGTGTCAGCAGTGAGAGAATAGTAACTGAGACATTACTACCTCCTCAGTTAGACATTACTAACTGAGGTATTACTACCTCCCTTTCAGATAAGGGATCTAAGCCACAGTATAGGAGAGAATTTTTTCCCCAAGCTTATGCCAAAACTGTGGCAAACTAATGTTTTGAACTTGAAACCAAGCTGTAGCATTCACATTATTAAGCACTAGCAATATTGTTTCTTTGAAACAATAAGGCACAGCGTTGATGTATAAGTGCCATAAATGAGTCTTGGTTTGCAAAACTATTGCATCTTTGGGATCAGATCCATGTCATTTCTTAACAGAAGTCTCTTAAAGAAAACCTATATGAGTGGAAGTAAAATGAGACAGGAAAACAGAAAGATACAGGCAGGAAGTAGTCTAGTCCAGTACATTTTTTTTACCTCATTTATATAGGTAAGGCTTTTCGAGGAGAAGTCCCACCACACAGTTGACAGGTGATAGTACCAATCTATTGCATTTCACAGTGCTGGTAGAAAAGTCACAAACTTCCTTGGCAAAGCAGCCAGGAGAAGGCTTCTGGACATGCAGAGCTATTAGTAGACCACAAGGGCACCGGGAGTAGGATCAGGGTGGTACAGGAGTGTGGGCACTGCGTCACAGCTACTCCTAGACCATGCTGGAATGGGGTTTACGGACAACAGGACAGGTGTTGGGCACACAGAGCGTGGTCAGCATTAACACCTGAACCCACTCTTAGGCCTCCAACCTCCGTCACCCACCGCTGGTGTGACTGAAGCTACTCGTCACCCCTAAGCCTATGTATGTCCTTGGCTGTCAGTGGGCATCCTAATACGAGGCTCATAGGGCTGTAGTGAGCAGTGAGAGGACTGGCGTGCAAGCGCGCTTAACACTGCCCTCAGCATGTGAAGTTTAGTAATAGTTGTTGCTATGGTAATGTATTAAACTTGTATTAGCTATGAAATTTTGCTCATTTTCTTCCTAAGTGAGATAAAAGTGGCATTATTCATTTATCCAACCAGCAGTTTCAAACTTTACAATTTCCTTTGTATTTCCTAGGTTACAATATTTTGATATTTTTCTAGGTACAATTTGAGTTCCCACAGTGAATCCATGAATTTTGCCTTGAACCCCTTCCAGAACAACATCTCCTTGTTGTGGATCTCTTTGTCCCATCTGAATTAAGCTTTCGTTGTGGAGTATCATAAATTCATCATACCTTGGTCTGACCATGAATTCACGTCCTGCTGCAGTGACTTCAAATGCATTCCAGGTTACCAGGTTATCCCTGTTAAAGGCATTTTAAAAGATTCTGGTATTTTGCCAGAGCAAGGCCTGTGCTCCAGCTGTCAAAACTAAAGCAAGCATCTGCCAGAAACGTAGCAACAAGCCTGCTGGCTACACAGTGCGGGCTCCGCCAATGACGGTAGAGCTGCACAAGTGGATCTTGACACAGGGCTGGGCAAACATGATGCCCAAAATGTCCCGGGAAAGGCCTTCCTCGCTAACGGTACAATTACCCCTCCTGGAGGGAAAGCAGCCTGTGGTGCCAGATACAAGAACTGCAGACTGTAGCTCCAAAGAGCTGCGGGGTAGCATGGAAGTCTTGCAGCTGAAACGCACTGGCGCAGAGGCAGCGAGCTGACTCGCCGCTGAACTCTACCCTCGCCTTTGGGATCTGTCCCTGCATAAGGTAATGAGAGCAAGTATGCTTCACCAGTGCTCTTCCTACCAAGTGCAGCGTAGTTCGCCGTGCCTGTGCGCATTCATTCATTCATTCATTCATTGAATGAGTATTCATTTGCTGCTTCTTCACAGGGACTACGAGTGGCAGGCTACGGATGGATTTATAATAAATGATAGCAAAGTGAGTTGACTGAACTTAATGCTCACATACTATAAACTCTGACCTTCCTCTATTATACATGACTATTTAAAAGAAGAATTCTGGAGGAAAAGCACCTTACTTCAAGCGCTAAGTTTAATGATGGTGGATTCAGAAACTTTCAGATGCCAACCAGAAAACTCAGCGGACTAAAGCCCCTGCTTAGGCAGAGCACAGCAGCCGGGTGCTATCCCCATTGTGCAGTGCTGGCTCCACCCCTGGGGCACACTGAGAGAGTGAGACTGTGCAGGGCGGCGCACAGGGCTGTAATTCCAGTGCTTCGGAGATGGAAAACGGGAGGATCAGTAAGAGTCCAAACTGTGTATTGAGCCCCTGTAGACTCTACTAAATACCCCCCAAAAAAAAAGAAAAGAAAGAAGGAAAGAAAGAGGGGACAGAGAGAGGGAGGGAGAGAACAACAGAGAGGGAAAGAGAGAAAGAGAAAGAGAGAAAGAGGAGAAGGAGAACGAAAGAGAGAGAGAGAAAGAGACACCGGGGCCTTCCTGGCCCTTCTCGGAGTAGCCACTTCCGCAGCCGCATTCAGCTGAGAGGACAGCTGGACCTCACTCTGCAGGTACAGTGAAACTCCAGGGCCACCCCAGAAGCATTCACACTATGCTCCTGTTCCACTCACTGTGTGGAAGGGAAACCCTGTGACTCCGTCTTCCACTCCTTGAAACGGGCACGCCACCCAGAAAGGCTTGAGGCCCCTAGAGACTCTAGCAGGAAACACGGCTGGGTGCCTGTCCCAGGCTGGGTGCCTGTTAGTTTTTGGAGAATGTTTGAAATACTGACCCAATAATAATGATGGGGAATATGACAACTAAAACCTTCCAATTTGGCAAGAATCATTTTGCAAAATCATCTCGGAGCTTCTGAATCACGGCCTAGCAGAGGAGAGCAACATCTGGCAAACAAGCAGTGATGTATTAAAACATTTTTAGCACCATATGGCCATGCGTCTCCAAAGTCACCTGCAAGCAGAAATCAAAACCCATTTTTACAACTACCTTGGGAAAAAGAGGAAGAGGTTCAGGGAATGGCGAGGGGCTCGGGAGTAACGCAGGGTGAACACCGAAAGTCTGCCCCGCTAAATATTGAAACAAATGTTGAAATAGAAGCACATTATTAGGAAGCACAAGTTCCAAGTGGCCTAAAATCTTTAATTACGAAAGAGTAGTGTATTGAACTAGAAGATCATATTATCCAGTCCCAATTAAAATGATTAATGGCTACAGTGGTCTGCTTCAATTAGGATTCTTCTCCTTAGGATAAGCAAAAATCAAGATGCGAGTGTCAAATAGGGCCCTAAATGTCTATTTCTTCCTCGTTTTAGATCCTGCAATTGTAGCTTTTTGTTGTTGTTGTTGTTTTTTTGTTGTTTTTTTTTGTTTTTTTTTATAATGATGTGTTTTGCTTGCAAAAATGTGTTGGTGACGTCGCTGCACTCCAGCTTCTTCACACCTCGCATGCCTGCTCACCACCACCTTCCTAAGCTTAATTCTGGTCATCCTCACCTCAGCGGAACCAGGGATCCTCTATACCACCCCAGGATAGGGAGAGTAGAAGAGAAAAGAACAATGACAGAATCGGGCCGGAGAGATAGCTCAGTAGAGTAAGCCTTGCCTGGCAAGCAAAGGACCCTGAGCTCAATTCCTGGTGCCGCACAAATAAATAAACACACAATGACAGAATCAATGCTCTCTGCCTCCTAACTGTACTTTCGCAAATTCGTCACTGAATTCCCCGAAGTCCTTCAAAAGGGGGGCACCTGTGTTCTCACACTCTCCTTCAGCTGCTCCCGGCCTCAGGACGCTTTTCTTTCCTCCTGAACCTGGCACCTATGGAAGAAATGCCCCTGCAAGCCCCACTGCCGCCCACCGCAAAGCTGCTGGAGCCACGAGTGCACACAGGTCCTCCTGCTGAAGGCGCGGGTGTGAGCGCTGGCTCTGATCACGGTGCAGGGTTCATGCGGCTCCAGCCCCGCCCAGAGTCCCAGCGTTCTGTCGTTCTCAGCCCTGACACACAGAGTTGGGCGTTGTGTGCTCCGCACCTCACAAAGTGTCTGTGCCTTTCTCTCAGCCTCAAGCATGAATCTTCAGGGTTGTACTTCCAGAAAATATGACTAACATTTCTGCATCAGAGTCCTGACACGTTGCCCTTATACCACGCATAAGAATAATGACAATCATAACAGTCATAATTTACTTAATCGTGATATTTGCAAAACACTCTACTAAGCACTACATATACAGGATGCTGGTCATTAGCCCAATCACTTAAAAGAGGTGCAGAGCTTATGAGAGCTAATAAAATCAGCATCCAGCTCCAAGTTCACATACCCTTGCCTCCTTCATTTACTGCCTGTAATTTCTCCACTTTCTTTTCCTTTTATACATGTGCTTTTCTGGGTATGTGTTTAAGCACTAGTGGATATGTATTTCAGGAATCAAACTGCACCCACGTGACTTAATTTAATGTAAAAATTTTAATGAAAATTCTAGCTTTCAGCAAACAAATGAGTTTAATGTCCTAACCTAAGACCTCGCTATAACTGGAATGATGTCTTGTTTGTGGATCACTTTGTAATTTACACATGAACCCCATTTGTTTCTCACAAACTCTGTACTGAAAAGCACAAAATGATTAACCTGACCATGCATACAGATAGACGACTACCCTGACAAAATAAGACGTAGAAGCTGGGCTCAGATTACCTGAACCTTTTTCTCTTTGAAAAACTTTAATGTCTCCCTTGTGCCAGTCCACTGGCATAAAAGTTACAAATACAATTTCCGAGTTGTATTCCTCACAGTTCTTTATCCAGATCTCTGCTAAAACCACAGTAGGACTCCCTCGCACCACCTCTGCCCACCTCCTACTCTGCTTCTCTGGCTCTGTCCTTGCTTATTTCCCAGTATACCCTTGGTTCTATTTTCAGTCCCAAATCCAAAGGGCCACCAGTGAACTCTCTGCTTGACTCTAGTGCATGAGTGTCCCCTCCTGCCTTTTAGAGGATACTGTGTGCCCCTGACGTGAGTGATGATTCTATCTCCGTTACTATTATTCTTTGTGTAATTGTCTTACGCTATCCATTCAAGTTAGATCATTTATTCTCTCAAAGGAAGAACTTCACTTCTTAATCTTACACATTTTTGTACCTGTATTGAGTATAAGATATTGTATATAGCTTATGTGCTTTACCAGAATAGACACTACAAGCCAGCTTTTGAATTAAAATAACTTTATTAACAGAGAATGTTCATGATCAAATCTTATATTTTATTTTTTTTCACATAGAATTTCCATAAGTTTTCCAGAGACAAGGAAACTTAGAAGTTATTCATTAAGTTAACTTAATCTTCACTTAATAAAGTTCACCACCTAGTTGCTTCAATATATTCTTTAGAATTCTATTTCTTTATAGATTTATAGCCTTGAAAAACTTTATCTATCCTAAAAATTTCCTCAATTATTTGTTAGGCTGATTCATATCTACTTAATTTATATTATTTTCTTATCAAAAGAAAATATCTCACTGCAGCCACAAAATCTTCCTTTTCTTCAAATTCTAGTTGATTTATACTATGTATATTGAGGAAAATCGAAATATTTTAGATGAAACAAAAATAGCTGCCATTGCTGTCTCCTAAGTGAGCAGCAAGGAATCGCATTTGCCTCCTCTGTCGAGAGGAAAGAGTGTGGCTCATGGCTGGGATTACTGAGCAAGCCGTTCCGACTGTCTCTGCCCTTTTGTTGATAGACCTGGGTCTATTCATTATTTGGTTTAATGCTCTTGCTGTGCCAATAAATGGAAACAGGTCAGAAAAAATGCTGTCCTGCATGATATTATAGTTAGAGGTTCTGCTTCCTTATGTTTTTACTTTTATTTGCATTTCAATGCAAACACACTGAACATATTCAATGCATAGTAAATTATTTATGCCAGGAAAAATGAACTCATCTCCCTCCTAGCTAGCTCCTAGTCCCACACTCCAGAGTCAACCGCTCAGTGTTCTCTGTGTATTCTGGACTCACAGTATAAGGAGAGAATCAGAGGAATCACCGGGGTACAGTATTTAGCAAGGGTCAGCCAGAGGTCCCCCCCTACTCGGTGGCTCTGCACAAGGTACTGCTGTTGAGTTCCTCCCTGATTTGCAAGATTCAGGGCTAAGAGAAGGACAATAAGCATGGGTAATTAGTGCTCTAACTGTAAGTGCCAGGTGCTAAGAGAAATCACTGACACGCACAGGTGGTAAAAACCTTTACAAGGGCTCCAGTGGAGAACTTCATCAGGGTGAGAGACCGGAAGTTCTCACTCCCCAGAGCAGCTTGTGCAAAGCCAGGATGTGAGAGGACATCCTCCCAAACTGTACAAACTGAAAAAACGATCACTTTGGTTAAAACATGTCTGAAGAAAGGCAGGAAGAGAGTACAAATGTAGAGGTAGCGGTGGTCACCTTCCCAGTGTCTTTGATATTTCGCCATAGGACGAAGAGCCATGGGAGGCAAGTAGTAGGCATGAAATACGAGACCTGCGTGTGAGGGAAGAGCAGAGAAGGCAGCTTGCAGGGCTGCTTCCCCTCTAACTGGCGCACCAAAAAATGGCAAGGACACACCTATGTATGGGACGCTGTGTGTTTAAATCAAGCTAGATATGTTTACACCCTCAAATGTTTATCCTGTGGTAAAAATTTTTCAAAATCATTTCTTCTAACTTTTTGAAATGTTTAATAGTCATTTGTTTTCTGTAATCATTATATGTTGCAACAGTGGCCCTGAGCTTCCGGTTTTTTTGTTTCTCTAATGGTACACTTCAGTATTTACTGATCAATCAGTCCCTATCCAGCCTTTTTCAGTTCCAAATATGAATAATATCATGAAGAGTTTTCCTTTCTCTGACTGACATCTCATTTACCATATGCTCTATCCATATTGTCACAAATAGGAGGACTTGCTTGCTACAGCCAAATAGCACTCCGTGGTATTTATACAGCACAATGCTCTCGCCATTCAGCGGATGATGTGGCTATTGTTGTAATGGACATGAGCGTAGAGACCTAACTCTAACAAATTAATGTCATTCCATGAGGATGTATACCCAATAGTAGGACTAATGAATCACGTGATAATTCCATTTCTAATTACTTGAAGGACTTCCATGATATTTTTTGTAATGGCGATACCAATTTATATTTCCAACAACCATCAACTATCCCATTTCTTCGAATTCTCACCAGCACCTTTTTTTAAAGTTAAAAATTGTTAACTTTAGTCTTTTTCTTATATTAGCCATTCTCCCTGGAGTAAAGTGGTGCAAACAGCTGGTCCAGCAAATCTACAAATGACACTAGTATTGATTCACATCCCTTGGTGCTTAGTGGTGCTGAATATTAGTTATATATCCACTGGCCACAAGTGTATCATCTTTTAAGAAATTTCTGCTTAGATGTGTTGCTTGATTTTATTTTATTTTTTTAATGCATTGGTTTGTTACAGGGTCTCACTGTGCAGCTCAGATTCATAGTGATCCTCCCGCTTTTATCTCCCCGGTGCTGGGAGTACAGGCATGCGACACCATGCCCAGACTCTGTGGTCCACTCTCTCCTCCCTGGGGAATGGGACTGGCACAACATGTGGTGCCAGGGATTGAACCATGGTCCCTGACCTTACCTAGTTTGCCTAAGCAGGCACTTTAGTCTACTGATCTATCTTGCCCTATTGCTTGATTTTGAATCAAGCCATTTAATTATCTTTCTTTTGTATTGTGGAGATCAGCTCCTAATCAGCTGTATGCATTACAAATACTTTCTTTCATTTGGGAGGCTGTCTCTGCATTTTGCTTAGTGCTGTCCTTGCTATGTGAAAGCTTTCAGCTCTGCGTAACCCCACTCATGTTCATCAAAATCAATAGTATGTTTCAAACAAAATTCCTAGACAAATAGACATTTCAATGCAACAAATGCTGAAAGGAGAGAGATGTGAGGGAGTTATTTCTAGTCTTCCCCATCCATCATCCAGGGAAATCCCACAGACCATGTCCCCGGCACCCGCCTGGTTTCACTTTGAAGAATGGACCATTTTGCAGACTTCCCAGAGTATAAAGTGAGACAATATACTGCTCACCTTTTAAAGCCTGATAACAGCAATTCAATTATTACTAATGAAAGAAAATATTATGGCTTAGATCTAAAATGTCTCCAAAGTCTCACGGGGTTCAGAGATTTGGCATTTGGTGGAGAACTGGAGCTTGGGAGAGCTGGACTTGGTGGTGGGTAGATCCAAGGATGGATGGACAGCTGAATGTGCTGCTAGGGGTTGGAGCTGCACAGCTACAGTCTGCAAGTGGGTGTTTGCTAGCAGGCTCCTGCCTTCTCTTTCTGCTTCCTTGTCGTCATGGAATGAGCAGATTTCCTCACCATGTCTTCCTACAGTGCTATTTTTACCATAGAACTGACAATGCATGGACTGAACCTGGGGAAACCAAGAACCAAAAATCCCCCCTGCCCCAGTTTAACTTGGAGTTGGCTGTAAGGCAGTTTATTTCAGTGATGGGAAAGCAATTAATACATGGGAAAGCAATTAATACTCTGTTACACTTGAGGGGTAGGGAAAAGGTCTCAATAGCCAGGGAAGCAAATTAAGCTTGTAGTCTTTAATATGAATTTCTAGCTTCTCAGGCTAAAGTTGGAAAGGGGCTGCTTTTAAAAGATTATTTTCATTCCTATTTGATTGCCTCTGTATCCAAAAATAACCAGAATCACCTAAGAATCATTATTTCAAAATGGGTTATCTACAAGGATAATAACAAAGCAACTAGCTTCTTTAAATTATAGTGTTTGGTTGGACACCTTTATTGGAAATTTGTATGAGGCAACTGGTATTGGGCAGGAGACTGAACCATTACACGTTGCTTATTTTTGCTCTCTAATTACTATTTAATTTATACTTCTGAGCTTGCAAATGAGTGTAAAAAATTAAAAATTAAGTAGCAATTAGAGGGTAAGAGACACAACGGTGTGATGTGAACATCTAGCTTCAGTTGTAAGGAAAAGCTGGCTGTCGCAGTTCAGGCAGATGACACACTGGGCCTATGGCTACAGCACTGAAAACGCCAAGAAACAAAGAATTTTTTTTTTTTTTTTTTTTGTCTTTTGGAGACAGGGTCTCGCTATGCAGTTCAGGCTGGCCTTGAGCTCACTTTTGTAGCCCAGGCTGGTCTCGAACTCTCATCGATCCTCCTGCCTCAGCCTCCCGAGTGCTGGGATTACAGGCGTGCGCCACCACGCCCGGCATCAAAGAATTTTTAAATAGTTGAGGATATTAATCATAAGTTATGAAAATATAAACCTCTTTGCATCTCTGAGTTTTTCTACTATGTGAACTCTAAAACTCTTAAATACTTTTGGGAGCATTACCTAAGCATTCATCTAAATGCTTTATCTAAGTGTTTTGACAAGAACACAAATTTAACTCTGGGTCATTGTATATGATTTATCCTGTCCTGTACTAAGTACGCAAGACATCAGTCCATCATTCATTCATTCACTCATTCATTCATTCATTTCAATCATGACCCTTCCTTGAGTACCTATGACAATCAGGAAAATATTAGACCCAGGAAATGCCAAAATAATTAAGACATGGACTGTGACTTTAAGGAACTCCTGTTCCATACCAGCGCTGCACAAAATAAGCATCCTACTGGAAATAATTAAGGGGAGAGTGAAAACTTGATCAGTGTTAAGTACATTAGATACACTGTTGGTGGAGATATATAAGTAATTAAAATTACCAATGTAAGTTTTTTATCAATATGAGGAAATTATTATACTTTTCATTCCTTTCATTTGAAAAATTAAGATTTTTTACCCACTTACCTGATCAATAGAAAAGAAGTAGTTGATTTACATAAATGAAATACTTATCAGCTGTTCCAGGTTCTACCACAGCAATAGTCTGAATTAGTCAAGGAAAAGTATTTATTCTGTGAAAGCCTTTCTGGGCTTTAGGACTGTCTCAGTTACCCTTCTTTCAGCACTTGGACAAATACATGACTCCCAAAATGAGGGAAGGAAAGGTTTATTTAGCTCACAGTTACTGGAGGTTTCAGACCATACTCAGCTGGCTCCAAGCCAACCTGGCACATGGCAGAGAACCTTTCATGGCAGCTGCAAAGTGTAAGAAAACAAAGGAAGGAGCACCAGCAGCTCCAGCAGCTAGCTCCTCTTCCCTCCTTACCTCACAGCACACATTTACCTGCCTCAGGGGAGATGCAGCACCCACACCCACAATAATCAGTCACAAACTCCAGAAGCCACCCCATGACAGCATGAGGCTTTGAGAAGAGGCCTGTACATAAACCATAACAAGGACTCGCTCTTCAGGGATGTGGAATTGTTTCCACTACAGCTCTTTTAATTTTGCAGCCCAAACACAAGTCATCCATACATGGGGCAGCAGGTGTGCCATCATTCTGATTTCCAAGAACTGAAAGTGGAGACTTAGATAAAGAATACTTGCATGGGGCAAGAACAGCATTATGTTTTTGTGGGGGAAAGGGGTTTTTAATTTTAATAAAATTCAAACTTTCAGTTTTTATCTTTACGAATTTATGCTTTGAGTCTTATATTTTAAAACTTTTACCTGAAATCTTTTGTATGTTGACTTCTACAAAAATTGTAGGTTCACATTTTACATTTCAGTCTCAGTCCACTTTGAGTACAGTTTGTAGAAGCATATATTAAGGTCTAGACTTCTGCTTTCACCTATAGATGCCGAGTTGTTCCAGAACCTTCTGTTACACAGAACATGCTTTCCCTGGTGAGTCATCTTGAAGCCGGATTTGACACACAACCTCATGTCATAACGTTGTAACGTTGTGCTTGTGCATGGCCACTGCAAGGTGGTCACAATTAACCTTTCCGATGTGTGTGTGTGTGTGTGTGTGTGTGTGTGTGTGTGTGTGTGTTTCTCCCTGCATGCTTTTGATTCATGTGTATGTCAGCGTGTCTGTGTGTTTGGGATCCAGTTATTCATGATCACCCCTACCTGATTTTATGCTAAAACAGAAATTCACAGTTGTGGTCTCTGAGGAATACTTTTGTGCTACTTTATGATCCATTTTTTTAATTAACTGAAACTATTGCAACTGTATTCTTTTATACATTTTTTCCAAAAGCCTTTGCTAGCATTTTACCCCTGTATGTTATACCTAATGTATTTAATTAAACCCTAGGGGATAGCAGGTCACGTGCTCATACTTGTACTTGTTGGTAAAAGAAACGTAATGGAAAGGCTACCTTGGACAGGAGTGGAGCAGGAAAGTGGCGTTGTCTGCAGCCAGGAGACAGGCCAGAGAAGGGAGAGGGTGGCAGGCAGAGCCCAGGAGGAGGTACGAGGGCTGGAGATGCAGTGTTCGCGCCCTGAGAACGCGTGGTGATGGCAGCACACACAGGTTATGCTCCTAGAAGGTCAGAAGGGCTCTGTGAACCCCACCACTTCTCACCCTGCACCTGCAGGTCTGACAAGCCCTTCCTCGCATACCGCGGCCTGAAATCCTTCATTGCCGGGTGTGGTGGTGCATGCCTGTAATCCCAGCCCTCGGGAGGCTGAGGCAGGAGGATCGGTGTGAGTTCAAGACCAGCCTGGGCTACAAAAGCAAGCTCAATGCCAACTGCATAGTGAGACCCTGTCTCAAAAAGACAAAAAAAAAAAAAAAAAAAAAAAAACTTCATTGTCTGACAAAACCCTTCATTGTTCTGGAAAGCAGTATACTTTCCCTTATATTGACAAAAAAATAAAGTAATGAAATATATTTCTGATTTGCCTTTATTTAATTTTTCTGGCATAGTTTACAGTTCGGAAATTCTATTTGTTCTCATCTCTGATCAAAATTATCTTTTATCAAGAAGGAAAAAAATTCTCATCTCTAAAAGTTTACTGATACCAATTTAGCCTCATTCAAAAAGGTAGTCCTGGTTTAAGTGATGCATATATGATACATACTATGTACAAGTATTTCATTGGACAGTATAGAAATTTAAAGTTGAGATAAAGGGATTAGTTTTAGCGTTTTTGAGACAAGGTTTCATCACGCAGCTCGGGCTGGCCTTGGACTCACTCTGTAGCCCAGGCTGGCCTACAACTTGCAGCAAGCCTCTGCCTCAGCCTCCCTAGTCCCTAGATTCCATGCATATTCCACTAGGCCCAGGTGCAGTAAAAAAATTTAGTAACCACTGGTAGCATCATTCTTTATCTCTAAATTTCCACACAGGATGCTTATAGTTTCTAAGGAGTTTTTAAATACCACTCTCTAGCAAGTGATATGTAGAGCAAGATGGGACAAGAGAAAAATTATTTCTTTTAGGCAAAACAATGGTATAACTTGAAATATATACTCATGTGCACATATTTATGTGTGTACATGTAAAAGAGGCAATTAAAATGAATGAATGCTTCAATTTGAAAAATTCATTAAAATGAAAGATATGGTGCTATCACTCCCCAGCAGAATACTTCCCCTCATTTCAAATATACTAATCCTATTGTTCTTCCCGCTTTCTCAAGTATGTTTTGAAATTCTCTCTTTTGCAGGAAACATGGCTTCATTCTCCACCAGGATAATGCTCCGTGTTGCACATTGCTTCTGGCATAGTAATTCCTGTCAAACAAAAATAATACGACGTCCTCACCCACCTTGCTCATTAAGTCAGTCTGTGCAACTTCTAGCTCTCCCTCGGTGTCTTTTTTTTCTTTATCTATTTAGTACAGGGTCTACTAGGATCTTGCTACACAGATCTGACTCATAATGATCCCCCTGTTTTCAGCCTCCCAAGAGCTGGGATCACAGGCACATGCCACCATGCCCAACCTCAATTGGTGTCTGAGCAGGCAGCTGGGGTAGGGCACAGCGGGCTGCCTCAAAGTCTCAGTGACCAAGAGAGAGAACCTTCTGGAAGCAGGTGAGATAGCAAGGCAGCCACCAGAGCACAGCCAAGTGCTTGTGAAGGAGGGCCTCTGAAAGGCTTCAAACATGGGGCAGAGGGACAGAGCGAGTGGGCTTAAGTCCAGCGGAAGACCCAGGGGCTTAACAGTGATGGGACTCTCCTGCAGTGATCTTCAGGGTGTAAGCGTCGTGTTTGATATGTGAAACAATGTATGAAAGATTCAAGACTTACTGACTTAGTTATCTTATACGAAGGCATTTTAGAGATTTCCTCCATCCCTTGTTTTTAAAATAAGAAAAATTTGCCAGGCGTGGTGGCTCACGCCTGTAATCCCAGCACTTGGGAGGCTGAGGCAGGAGGGTCGGTGTGAGTTTGAGACCAGCATGGGCTACAAAAGTGAGCTCAAGGCCAGCCTCAACTGCATAGTGAGACCCTGTCTCAAAAAGAAAGAAAGAAAGAAAGATCAAGAAAGGGAAAGAATCAATACTTTTGCAGGATCATAAATTACTTAGCAGAATTGAAACTAGATCTGGGTCTCTGAATCCTTGTGGACACTTTCCCATGCATTGAACGATATATTTAAAGACTAGTGATGCTTCCATGTTCTATATTTCCAACCAGTTTCTCTCTCTCTCTCTCTCTCTCTCTCTCTCTCTCTCTCTGTGTGTGTGTGTGTGTGTTACTCTCTCTGTCTCTCTCTTTCTCCATATATATCTATACAGTGTATGAACATCATATACGATGCTTTTACTCAACTACCAATGCAGAAATTCATGCTTATATCCTGAATCACCCCAAAGAATGTAATCATCATGCACTATAAGTATACAATAATAAAAACTAAAAATATTGAAGAAAAGTTTATTAACTGATATGTAACAAGATTAAATAGTGACAGTTTTTGTGATTAAAGTTAGGATCCCCACAAGGTATATTCCTTTTTCTTCTTTTTTATGGCCAGCTCAACCTGCCCTGGGGGTGGGGCTGGCACAACATGTGGTGGTGCCAGTGATCAAACTGTGGTCCTTGCAGTTGCCTAAACTTGCCTGAGCAGGAGCTTTAGACCACTGAACCATCTCACCGACCCCATAAGGTATATTCTTGAAAAGAGACAAAGAAGATAATTGTAAGTAAGCCCTGTCATTCCACTGAGCAAACATTTTACTGGGTGCTAATTCTGTGCCAGGTAATACATAGGGAGCTGGAAGTGCAAGGCCAGTTACGGCAATAACTCCACCATTGTATAATCTTCCAAGTCATACACTCTATAAAAGTTCTGTTGGAAGGAATTGGAGCAAGTGATTCCCTGGGGCATTTTGAAGCTATCAGATATGTAAATCAGACGTAGAGTCACAGAAGACATGTCTATCTGAACTGTGCTTGAAGGACAAATGGTGTTTACCCAGGTGAAGCTAAAAAGGAAATCCATGGCAGAAGAGGCACAAAGTGTAAAGACACAAGGTGCAGAAAGCCACTTGTCCTTGGGACACCCTCTGTGTCAGGAGCCAGGGTCTATGCTAGGAAATCTTCAGGAATGAGGCTGGAGCAGGGAACACACAGCTTCTGGTGTTTAGGTGAGGCAGCAATGGGCTCCGTAGGCAGGCCGCTGGTGTACAAATTTTGGTTACATATTTTTCTGTTTCCTAAGGTTCTCAAATGAGTTCAAGACTAAAAAACAGTTACAACTCACTAAGGCAAGGGGTGCATGGGAGGTAGACCCCAAAGAAGCTAGCTCGCTAATGTGCTGTATTTATTTGAATATAATTCTTAAAGGCCTAAGATTTAATCTTAGAAAAGATTAAATCTTTTCTGGCAGAGGCATAGGAGATACACTGGCAGGAAAACAGGCTGGAAGTGGGGGACCCTCATTAGAATCTGTGAGAACAACCCAAGACATCAGACATTTGGGCTCAAACTAAAGCAGTGACAGTGACCCAGAGACATGGAAAGGAGACCCTTCAGGACTACTACCAGCGCGGAGAGGAGTAGGAGAAAAAGAGAAAGATGTCTTTTCCAACGTTTGGGTTTCTTTTCTGAGTGGCTAGGAGCATGACATTGTGGTTGCCTACGAGCAAAGAAAACTTAATTTGTCAGCATAGGTGGGAGTTGACGCCATTCCAAGCCTTAATGCACAGAGCCTTCTGCGGGGAACTGGGGATCAGATGCCCGAGTAGGATGTCTTTAAGGAACTAGTTTTAAGAGGATGAGGTAGAGCATGCGGATGGATCTAACAAGTATAGCTAAGAAGAGAGCCAGAAGCAAAATGTGGAAAGCAAAGGAAGCAGAGTGGTATAAGTAAAGTATGATGTAAAAAGGAAGCAAAGAACAATAGTTTAGCCGGAGCACGCCAGCGCTGGTGTAGTTCCTTAGAAGGTAGAGCGAGTGGATGGGATGGTCATGGAGAGCTGGGTGAGGAGCTCTCGGTTGTGAGAGAAGTGTGGTGGTGCTCGGGATCCTGCGAGCGTCGCAAGCAGCGATGGCGACGTCTTTCTCCATGCTTTCCACTGCTTGTGAAGTTCTGTCGCATTCATTACGCCTTATTTGGTACCTATTACGTATATAAAGCAGATAGGCAGGGCTAATTACTCGTACCTTATAGATAAGGAAGCCAACTTCCAGAAAGGCTGCGATTTCGCTGTACATGCGGAGCAATCGGAGGCAGAGTTGAGATGGGGACTCTGACTGTCCGTTTCTCTGTGCAGGACTCACTCTGCTTTGCAGCTCTACCCAGTGTCAGACATCAGGAGCTCTGCAGAACACACGAGAACGTCTGTGGCTGCACCCCAGGCCAGCTCTGCCCTGCTCTTCAGTCCGCAGTGACCAGAATCACTTGAAGCCATACCCTCACATGCACGGCGAGAAAGGCCTGGAGAGTACCCCTCACCCTGCGCCCCGCAGCTGCTCTGGACGCCCTCCAGAAGGGCCGGGTCTGCAGCCAGGGCTGCCGGCTGCCACATCCTGTCTAGCGGATGGGAAACGGCTGTGAGGCCAGGCATGCGGAAGGCAGATCTGTGTTAGAGCTCGCTCCACGCAGACTCGCAGTTCTGCTCACTGCAGTTAACAAGGTAGAAACAAAGCTCAGTCCTTTCCCATAGTCCTGTATGAGCCACTTATCACATCCCTGTCGTATGGCTACACTGAGCAGCCAAGGCTTATTTTTTTCCAGTGCATACGCATGGTCGTAGAAGTTGGTCTGTGAGGAGCGGACAGAAGACTGTTAAAAGCACGAAAACCTTTTCCTGCCTCTATAAAAGAAAAGAACACAGCTTGTTTAAAGTGTCAGAGCTTCTGGAAGAAATCCAGAGCTCTCTGCAGCCAAGAGTTTGAATTTGAAGCTAAAAGCTCTGAACCATGGCTTCTCTATGTGGAAACCACAATGAAAGAAATTTTAAAGTCTGAAAGAAGCATTCAAATGTTCTGGTTTCTACCGCCTGTAATCCAGGAGCTAATAAATTTGGAGACGAAAATTGATTCCATTCCTGAAGCTCCAATTAAACTTTTTGATAGCTTAGAAGTTTGTGCACCAAGTCCAAGTCAATTCCAAACAAAACCAGTAAAATCCAACTAAAGTTCTAGCTACAAAGTAAGTGAAACACATATAAAAGTTCAAGTTGGAAAACTAGCCAGATTGAAGGAAAGGTAGATTCTGGTTTGTGGGTCCACTGGTCAGGGTCAGTGCAGGCCTATGTTAGATCCAAGAATAACGAGAGAATAAAATTTATTGCAATAAGTGAGAAAAGTTGTAACCACCTACAGAGAGGCATCTGGGAGACCTGAAGGATCCCTCAGGTTCCTTCCATGTCAGTAAGGACAGTGCAACTGATTTTTCATCTTTTATGAAAGTCAAGGGTGCTGCTAGCTCTGGGCTCCTAAAGCACATTAAACTGGTACATGGTGCTTTAGCCCCAAAAATCATTCTTTCTGAAGGGATCAGAAATGAATTTTAGAGTTGGGGATTTAGCTCAGTGGCACCTACCTGACAAGTGTGAGGTTCTAAGTTTGATTCCCGGTGACTGCCCCTAAAAAAATGAATCTTATAGTCATAGATCCATCATGCATTAAATCAATAGTAAAATCTGAATGCAAAAGTGTTATGTCACAGCATTCGTTAGTTACTAGTGGGGTGATCCAGTCTGTGGAAATGTACTTCTAATTCAAATTCCAAATTATGAGACCAATTTGCTTTAGGTCAAAGATCTGCAGACTATGTTCCCTTGGTCAGGCTGCATCTTCCACTTAAATGAAGTTGTACTGGAGTCCATCCATATCCATTTGTCTAGGTATTACTCATGATTATGTTTAGCTTGGTGAATGAAGTGAATAGTTGGGACAAAGATTTGCAAAATCAGAAATAGTTACTGCTTATCTCGTCCTATAAAATGTTTTCCAATTTCTACTGCAGTAACTAAAACTTTGCACAAAATCCCCAAATGCAGAACAAATGTCCTAGCATACTCTGCTACATTTCTTGACATGAGCTTGGATTCATTCTTATACCTTTTGCCGGTGTCTATCTGACAACTCTTTATGCTGGGTTAGGTCCCTGACTTCAACTCCTTCTGAGATAAAACATTGTCCAAGTCAACTTGGAATATACCATAGTACATAATGGAGCCCTTCCGTATGCATAATCAACTCAAGAAAACTGCCCTCTGCCTTCAGAAGCTAGCATGTCAGAATTGTGCATCATGGCTAGGGATATAGCTCCACCATACAGTGCCTGCCCGGCAAGTGCAAGGTCCTGAGTCTGATTCCCAGTGCTAAAATAAGATAGATAGATAGATAGATAGATAGATAGATAGATAGATAGATTATATATGTTGATGAAGTTCTCTTTATCCTTCAGTTACATGTTGAGCATCTACAGAAAATGAGATCAAGAGGAAAAGGATACTTCTTTTCTGATCATACCCAGTTCTAGAAGCCATTTGTGCCCTCTGACTGAAGGTTCCACATTGGTGACAGCCCTTTCCTCAGAAGTATCGGTCTCTGGCTTCTGGAAATCAACCTGTTCCCACCACTTTAGGGTTAGAGGTGGTAAAACCTTCATTATAACTAGGTCATAAACTCCTTTATCCTGGTCGTTTCCCACCATTCCATTCGGAACTTAGCTCACAATCTCTATTGAAATTTCAAGTGATCACAATTTTGGGGCATCAGTTACTAAAGTTAGGTTCATAATCAATGAAGAAATTGGAATCAGGGTACCAGAAAGTAGAATCAAAACATGGAATCTGATAAACATGTTGCTTTGATATTTGATGTTAACATACGTATAACTTCTACTTGGCAAAACTAGAAGTTGAGTAACTCACAAATTATTCAAGGTCTTCTCAGTCATGGCATCATATTAAAGGCTCCTAGCATTTTCTCATCACCCAGGAGAGCTAAAAGAGCACACAGAGAAATTCGGAAATGAAAAGCTATACACTTATGAGCACAGTAAAGAAAAT
The DNA here is from genome assembly GCA_004027025.1 of Myocastor coypus. Lineage (NCBI taxonomy): Eukaryota > Metazoa > Chordata > Mammalia > Rodentia > Myocastoridae > Myocastor > Myocastor coypus. The sequence continues at coordinate 51,584 of PVJA010012004.1, forward strand.
CATAAAGTTACCAGTGGCATAGAATGATTTCCTCATCTCTTAAATAGTGATGAAAAAGCTTTGAATGATGGCCTAGGGCCTGCAGCAGAGCTCAGATTCAGGGCTGAGGTCGACTAGATCTCTCATAAAATAGTTGGGAAAAATAAGGCCATGAGTTGGACCCTACATCTGCTTGCACTTTTTGACTGTCAAAAGAAACTCCCGAAGGAGTCAGATTTCTGGATGAAAGCTGAAGAATGACTGTATCAGTGCATCACCCCTGCAGCTGGATTTCTCTGAGGTCGCTAGCACAGTAGTCATTATTAACAAAAAAATCAGTATTTAAGAGTTAAATTCCGAAAGAGAACAGCCTTAAAATACATATTCTTCCCAGATAAAATAATCCATACAGAGAAAAGCTTCTAGAACCATGTCCTATATGTCAGCATATGCCCAAGGTTCACATTGTAAAAGTGCAATCTAAGTTGAATTAATGGAAAGCAGTTGAAAGCCATGATTTGCCCAAATTCATTAAAATGAATGTGTTCACCTAATGTTGGCTCAGGCATATATAACTGGCATTAATTAATGGTTAGGTGAGCTACAGTTTATGAGATCAAAATGCCAGAACTTTCCTGTAATACTATAAAGGAAGATCACTATGCTAATCATGTTTTTAATTTTTATAGCTTATGCCTTGGTACCCCGGATCCCTGCAAGCCCTGAGAGGGCTGCTCTCACAAAGTTAGTTAATTTCTACAGATAGCAGAGCACTTTCCTTTGACTGAACCAGCCGATCCAGATCCCACACTTCACCTCCCTTCTTTATACAACTCATACCCGCACCCTAAATCTCTCCAGCACGAGGCACCTGGAAATCAGGACTGCCTTAGATGTGCAGGTCCACTTGAATTGTTGGAATTGCTTAAAAGGTCTAATTCTACACTTACTTAGTGCATCTACTCTGTCTTTCCTAGGCCCCCCACAAAATCTGCAGTCAAGTTCAGGCCCCGGCTCCTATTTTCTTCTTCCTTTCTGACAAGCTCCGGGGATTCCTGAGTGCTTGCCACGACACAGTGTGACACCTTTTGGTGAAAACTGAGTAACAAATTCTATGTACAAGGCAGATGTTTCCATAGCTGGAATCTTTCCAGAGCTGATTTATATTTTTTTAAAATCCAGGTACACTTTAAAACAAAAGTTGAGTCACAAAATATCACTTCCAAGCTAAGTCAAAGATATTTGATACTCAGAAAGCCAGTGATGATAAGCACAGTACCTATGTTATAGAGTAATAGTATCACAAAGCTTTTCTGCTGGAGGGTTGAGAATGTGAGTTAACAGACCGACAATTGGAGAAAAAGAAGGGCTATAAGGATAGCCAATATTTTGGCCCTAGACCTTCAAGGTCAATAAAGACCCAGGATATAAGAGAACCTGTGCTGTAATATCCTATAACTCAGAGGTGTCCCAAATTTCCTGGTCAAGGAGATTATGGGACCTCAGAGGAAAGGGATGAATGAACTGCAGTGCGTCTAAGGAGAGTCACCCA
>PVJA010012005.1:0-53133 GCA_004027025.1 Myocastor coypus
AAAAAGTAACTAAGACATACAGACAGGCATAAACTATGCAAGATATCTGATTTATGATAATAAGTTCAATAAACATACACAGGGACAACCACAGTGATGTAGATAACTTAGACTGCTTAAGAGGAATCACTATGGCCAACATTAATTAAATTAGTTAAAATCCACAGTAGTAGAGCATAAGATATTTAAGAAACAGTTTCTTGTAATAAAGCAAATGACCACCTTTATTGATTGGAAATCCTTAGATGTGTGACAATTCTAAAATTTCACAGATCTCATTCATGCCCGCATCTTACTTTCTCGTCTTAACTCCTACTAACCCCAGGATCATTCTAAAACTGGTTGAGAAATAACTGAACCCTGACTTCCAAGCTGAATAGAAAACTATTTATTTATTTACTGAGGAAGCAACCAGTGTTCTAAAAATAGAGGATGGGTGGTAAAATAAACCTAGCTCCTGAGGAAGAAGTCTCCGTGACACCAGGCTCCTCCGAGATGGGCAGCTGAGAGTGAGCAGCTGCTATCTGCTTTCTCTTGCTCTCAACCAACTATGGAAAACCTTCTGACTGGAAAAAGACGAGCACTTTGGGTGAATCTTCTCAAAGCCAGCTACTTCCAAAGTGTCTTCTTGGTGGCAGAGGTGGGTCAGCACGCTGGCTCTGCTTGAGTCCCAGGGTACTGTGACCATGCGGTTCCCAGGCACGGAACGCCTTGGCTTCTGGATAGGAAAACCTTGCCCCAGGGGAGGCCCAGGGAGGAGGCCCATGCTTTTCCAGCAGACAAATGCAGAGACTTTCTTAGAGATTTTCACTTTCTAAGAAAAAAAAAAAAAATCTGAACTCAAAGAGAGGCTCCTCATACCCATCCAAGACTAAAAATGGAAAAATGCACCTTAAGGGGCTTTCCTGGAAGCAAATCTTGTGAGCAGCTGGGAATACAAAGGCCTCCAAGAAAGGGTTCAGAAATTAAGCAAAATAGAAGACGTGCTTACAGCTCTCTCACTCGCCCTCTTTGTTACCTGACTGAGAACAGCCACAGATTTCAGGCGGGCTCGCTCACCGTGCATCTCACCTCTTGAATTACTGCTCGTTCGCAGGTGAAAGTTGGAGATTTGCTGAGTTCAGAATCTGGGAAACTGGAATGTGAGATGAAAGGCCAAACCGAGGAACTTCATCTGAAACCTAAACTGTAGGGTTTTTAGGGTGACTTTCCGTTTCTCTCTTCTCTGTTCTTTATAGCAAAATTGGATGTCTTTGAGACACCTGGGAAATTCAAAGTTCTACATACCCTGCAGGGCTGCCTCGACTTCTCCCATGGTGCACCTGGGGGATCCTTCCTGTCAACCTCAGCATCTCTGCCTCTAAATGAACTCTGCTGACAATATTTTGAAGAGGACCACACAGAACACACCTGCAGGCTGATGAAAGGCCAAGCCGCGTGGTCATTTCACCCGCCACCTAGGATCAGAGGAGCAAGCTCCAGTGACCACACCAACATCCACTACCAGTAAAATCATAAAATCAGGATTTTGAATAAATGAGTGGCGTTAACTGCCATCTGAGTCCCCAAGAAATCAAGGTCTAGTTTCCTCCAAGCAAGAAGGACATTGACCAGTATTACATACAGTTGACCTGAAAAGAATGCATGATTCTTCTTTCTGTAACATACAGCAAGCAGCGTTGACATGGCGGAGACTGTTTCGTATTTCAATATAAAGTAGAATTGCTCTGAGTGTATTTTCACAAGCAGTGCATGCGGCTCCTGGAAAAAAGTTAGAAGCCGTTCATGGCACCCAGCAGAGTGGACCCGGAACCCGGAGTGCTCAGAAGGGTTCCCAGAGACGCTTCGGGTAGAAAGGCACATCTGCAGCCAGGGCAGCGGGGCAGGAAAGGACAGTGAGGGAGAGGACGACAGTCAGGGCCTGGGCACCAAGGCTGGGGCGCGCCCTCAGCGCCCCCCAGGAAAGGCCCGCTGGGAGGGCCTCTCCACGCCAGCATCCTCCACTTTGCCATCACCAGAGCAGCCTGGCTCCCCCACCCATAGCCCATCACCTGCGGAGCTGTGCACAGTGCATCCCGGGGCTCCCTGCTCCTCACATCGCTGCTGTCCACGCAGGCAGCACTGCATCCAGGGACAAGGCAGGTCATCCTAAGCAGAGGCGCCGGGCTATGCACACCTCCAAGGCACAGGTCCACTGTCTGGTGTTGCAGCACAAAAGCAAACACGCACACAAAGAGCATGGCTGCACAGTGCGCCGGGCTCAGCAGGCAGCTCGTGTCCCTTTGCACCTCAGTCAAATCGTCCGAGCCCTGAGCCTCAGGCTCCTCCTTGGTGAGCCATCTTCTCCTGCTTTTTCAGTTGTGAGGATTCAAGATGAAATGCTGGAGTGGCCTTGTCCAGCACCAGGTCCTTCCACAGGGGGCTGAGCACACAGTGACAGTAGCACCTCCAGGCCTAGAAGGGGATCTACTTGAGGAACGCCTCCAATCTCAAGGGCAAAGGCCCTGGACTTGCTAAGGCAGACGAGGCTGGGTTAGCATATTGAGGCCTGGGGCTCCGGCCTCAGCCCTAGAAACAAACAGGCAAACAAAGGGGATGCCAAGCCAGCCTGTGCAAGACAGGGCTGTGCAGAGCACTGCTCCCCAGACACCGGCCCCATGCTGTAAGTAGGAAATAGGGCTGGGGCTTCCTCAGCATGGGAGTTTTAGACAGCCTAGGTTGGAAAAGAACAATACCGTATGACTAATACTTTTGGAGCTTAATATGCCACTGAGCACTAGAAAATCTCTAAGAAGGTGAAGCAGACTGAAGCTACCCCAAAGCTTCTTCGACGGCAGAACTGTTTTTAGGAAGCAGCACACAGGAAATTTAGGGAAAACCACCCTGGCAGTTGCTATTCTAAGGATCAGAATGGCGGTGAAAGATTATGTTGGCAGAAAATGAGAGTAATACGATAAACGTTAGCATGAAATGAAAGAATTCTTGGATGCTTGTTGACATTGGCACTCCCCTTTTTCCTTCTGACTTTTTGCCACAAAACCTAGAACCCCCTCTGCCCAGCTACCTGCGGGGCCTTGGTTAAGCCAGCGTTAACTCAGACTGGATCTCTCCCATCTGCAACCTCGCAATGCCCTAACTCAGTGCCCAGCTGCCGACCAGAGTCAGAGTGCCCAGCACAACTTTTCTGGTATGGTGGCCCAGGGTCGGGCCACCTTGTGGCAGCAAAGCAGAGCTCCATCTCCATGGCTATGGAGCTACGCGCAGAGCTTTGTTACAGATGCCCCATGCTGTCGTTATAAATCCAGGCCTTGCAGCATCACAGGAAAACAAGTCCTTGAATTCCAGCTCCGACCCACCTCCACCACGGAGGATAAAGAAGGAGCCAAAGGGCCCAAGTGGGGATGGAAGGCCGGACCACCACGACTGCAAAAGCCACACTATGCCATGGGTTGGACAAAGGCCAAGGCCGCAGGCAGGCAGGAAAGCTGTCACCAGCCATGACTGGGAGTCCCACGCTCTCTTGCTAAACTAAGACAGGAGTGGAAGTGACTTTGTGTGCAGAGGCAGAGACCAGGGGCTGAAAGCAACTGCGCACTAGGAGGCAAGGGACCCCTGCTGTGCCTCTGCCTGGACGGAGCTCTGCCCGGGGTCCAGCAGCCCGCTCTTCACACGTTCCAGTGCCCAGCACTGAGTGCAGAAATGCAGGTTGTCTTGTGGGCTCGGTCAGCAGTGCCCATGCACCCACCCCGAGCACATGCCCTGAGGGCCGCAGTATGCAGGACAGTCCTGAGAGCTGGTGACCCAGGAGGAAATAAAGAACCAGATGCACAGGTCTCATGGGCTGTACCTAAAGCTTTACGGTGTTGCTGTCCATCTACCTAGAACTGGGCTGGGACAGGAACTGTCGGAGACAAGTACATGGCTGAGGAGGCATGCAGGCAGAGGCTTTGCGACTGCCGGGGAGCCTGACTGAGATCGGGAGAGAGAGAGAGACGGAGACAGAGACACAGAGAGAGAGACAGAGACAGAGAGAGAGAGAGAACCCATCCATTGCAGTCACAAAAAGAATAGGCAAGTCTGCTAACCTCAAGACTTGCCCTTAGGGCCTGAGGAGATAGCTCTATGACACAAGTGCCTGCCTGGCAAGTGCAAGGTTGTGAGTTCAAACCCCAATCCTGAAAAAAAAAAAAAAAACTTGCCCTTAGCCTGTCTCAGACAACTGTGATGTAAAACAAGAATACAAGAGGCAGGCATAATGAAGCAAACCTGCAACCCAGGCAGTCACCGGGCGGATGAGGCAGGAGGCTCCCCGTGAGATCGAGGCCAGCCTTGGCTGCATAACAAGACCCTATCTCAAAAAAAGAGAAGAGAGGAGGGGGCAGACGGAAAGGGAGGAGGGGAGGGGAGGGGAGGGGAGGGGAGAGGAGAGGAGAGGAGAGGAGAGGAGAGGAGAGGAAAACTTTGTACCATCTCCGTGCCTTCCTGGTAAGCCTGATGAGTCTCATTAACTATTTAGAGGGGCTTTGCTAATTGCAAGGGCACTCAGGGAATTCTAAGAGGTACATACTTTTAATGGGTAAGTCAGAATTCTGAGTCTGGGACCTAGTTTGAAAATAAACAGGCAGCCCAAGTTTGCCAGGCTTTGTGGAAGATTCTGCTGTAGGGACCTGAGTCCCCCAAGATCCGGTAACAGATTAATAACATCCCACAGTTATTGCAGACCAACCAGGCCCACAGTCTCCCAAATGACTGGACAGGGGTGAAGGCTTAAATAAAAGAGCCAAGTGGTATGAATTTAGGGCTCCAGGAGGTTCAGAGCCTCATAGAATTTGAGATTCTGGAGACTAAGACAAAGAAGTTGTCCAGGCAGCCTATAATTATTAGCTTCTCAAACAAAGGAGAGAAATTCTGAAGAAAACATGGGAATCTGCGAGGAGTCCAGCAGGATCCCGGGAGATTTTCCTAAGTAGTAGCTTGGTCAGCCAGGAGACGTCTCTTTGGGTTGGCAGGTGCTGCTGGAGTGTGGAGCTCACCGCCGCCATCTCCTTCAGTTAACTGGAGTGTGGAGCTCACCGCTGCAGTCTCCTTCAGTTAACTGGAGTGTGGAGCTCACCGCTGCAGTCTCCTTTGGTTAACTGGCTATCTCAGTTGCTCTTCTCTCCTTTCTGGGACAAATCCCCGACACCCAAGATGAAGGAAGGAAAGGTGTACGTAACTCACAGCTCCTGGAGGTTTCAGGCCATATTCAGCTGGCTCCAAGGCAGAGTGGCACATGGCAGAGGACAGTCATTCATGGTGGTGGCAAAGAACAGAAGAGCCAAGGGAGGTGTAGCAGCAAGAATGGCAACAGAGAGGAAGTCTGTCTCTGTCTTGCTTACGTTACTTTCAGACTGCCCGCCTCAGGCTGGTTGTGGCACTCACACTCACAATCCTGGCAGTGCTCACATCCATAATCCCAGCCTTGAATCACGCATAATCCCAGTGGATCATGAGTTACCCACGAGCTCCAGATGTCCGCCCCATGACCGCACGAGGCTTTGGGGGAACACCTAGAGTCAAACCATAACATTGGGGCTAGAGCCAAACGTCCTCAGCTGTGGCCCTATCCTGTCCGTTGAGGTGTCCCAGCTTCACAGGCCAGTACAGGCCTGGGGGGCATGAGTGACTCGCAGAGGTCCCCTTACCAGGCGTCCACCACCCTTCTCCAGCCAAGGGCCTGGGCCATGGGCAGACTCACACATATGCATAGAAAGCCAGTCAGTTAATGTTAAATCCCGCTCTGAGCCGCTGACTGTGGGCCTCATCAACACAGCCTGCTTGGTCACCGCGGGCGGCAGTGCAGGCCTGGGCTGGCATTGTCCCCCTGACAAAGGGGCTGTGTGGGTCTCTTCTGCAGAGCATCTCCTGGGTGGCTTTCTGGAGACCTACAGGATGCCATGGAGCCTGCACTGCATGACAGTGGGGATCCGACTGCCTGAGAACCCCATGCTGTGAGGACACCCAGGCCAAACACAGGGGTCAGGTGGATGCTAATGAGAGTGCCACGTCAGACGCAGGCTCACCCGTGATCCCCACTGCAGGACCCTGGCCATCCCTGCTCTGGAGCCTTCAGGTGACTGTCCCTGTCGCGTCCCTCTGCCCCTCTTGCCCATGGGATCTGAGGGCACAGAGGATGCCTACTCCATGCTCCAGGCTTGGGGGTCCCAGCAAAAGTAGGCAGAATGAAGGCTCCAAATGATTCCCGCTGTGGAGCTCTGGGAGAGGCAGTGGACTTCCCTAGGCTGTGTGATTTCTATGAAGCTTTGGGGGACTCTGTCGCTCACTGCCACAGCTCCAAATCAGTGTGGGAATGAGGCTGAAGGGTGCAGCGGTCTCCGTCCCGGCAGAGGGCTGACATGCGTGTCTGATGGCATCCACACGTCCCAGTGCATCAGACAGCCTGGCATTAATCAGAGGAAAGATTATGCCAGCTGGAGTCAGCAGCCCCTCAGAGCTTGCAGTACAGGCAAGAAGAAAGGCGACTCCATGTGGAAGACCATGAAACAGCACCGAGGACAGACAGCCTGGAGACTGGGCCACTCCTGAAACCGTGACGGCTTGGCCAAGTTGCGGTGGCCAGATAGGTGCACAGGTGTGCGAGTGATTACGACGGGCTGAGGACCCAGGGGTCACTAGCAATTTCTGTGAGCATTTAAAGAGAAATTTTAAGTGTCTAAAGAGATTTTAGGTGTCTCGGGTTCTGTTCTCTCATTGCTGGGACAAATACCCAACACCCAAAATGAAGGCAGGGAAGGGTTACCTAGCTCACAGTTACTGGAGGTTTCAGTCCGTATTCGGCTGGCCCCGAGGCAGAGCGGCACAGGGCGGAGCAACCTTTCCTGGTGGTGGCAAAGAGGAGGAAGAGCAGCAGCAGAGGCTACGGGGAGGAAGTCTGTCTCTTAGGTTGCCTTCTGGCTATCTGCCCCAGGATGAAGTGCTGACACCCACGAGCCCAGCAGTACTAAAATCCATAATCCCAGTGGAACACGAGTTAATCTCAAACTCCAGAAGTCCCCACCCCACGACTGCAGGAAGTTTTGGGGGGACAGCTAGGCACCAACCATAACATTAGGAAACCCTGCAGAGCATCCTCCCTCGCGTGCACAGAATGACAGCTCCTTTATCACGCTGAGCGGGTAGCCACACTGTGCCGGTGACCTCCACAAGCAGATCCGAGAAGCCAAGACACGTTCCTGAGGCCAGGACAAAACCCAGCCCGGCACACCCTGCTCCTGCTCAGGGATCACAAGAACCAAAAGAAAATCATGAACTTAGGGGGGACCCAGAATTTTCCCCAACATCCAAAGCTCCTACCACAGCAGCGCCGGGAGCATTTCCAGCCACATGCATGGAGCCAGCCTTTGGCAAATACAGCTCTCAAGCATAAAACCAGCAGAGAGCAGAGGCGCAAGGAGCGCAGCCCCTCACAGAGACGGGGCGGGGACTTGGGGGACGAGAGCTGTGGAGGAGAGCGAAGCGAGAGGACCGCAGTGCGACCAGCAGATGCACCGCCTCCCCACAATGAATGATTTATCACGAGCCACAGCATGCACCAACAGAAAACGGAGAAAGAAGGATAACCTCCTCCTAAAGCCTGCAAGCCCGAGTGTTGCTGATGGCCGTGGCAGCTGAGCTGGGCCGGAGCCCTCCTAGCCCCGAAGGGAAAGCCTGCTCGCCGTCCCCAGGGGTACAGAGCGAGCCGAAGCCACTCGGGATCGGCCCATGGGCAGGCTTCTGGCTGACCAGGCAATTTGTCTTGTTATTAAAAAGTTGCTCAAGAAATTGATGTGCAGGGGCATTTCCGGTCGTGGCCCTGACTTCAGCCCCGCCCCGCGCAAGCGCCAGCCTCCTGACCAGCATGTGTGTGGTGGGGCTCGCTGGCATGGTCCCTCCGCACTGGGAGGTGGGAAAATCGATCAGAACAAAGATAGGGAAGGAATGGGTGCAGTTTGAACACCCTAATTTGAAGGTCCAGAGTGCGAAATGCTGTAAAATGTAAGGTTTTTCAAGTGTCCAACAGAAGATCCCATGCCTGGCCGCATGCTGGGCCATGGTCAGAACACAGGCCCACTGAACGCACCGCGGCGTGCGAGCCTCAGTCTCCTCACACGAGGTGCTCGGAGCACAGATGAGGTCCGTGTTTAGATGCGGGTCACACGCCTAAGCCAGCCCCCTGCAGAAATGCACAGACTTCAGAAAATAATCCCAAACACGAAGCTCTTCCGGCCCTCAGCACCCTGGATAAGGGACACCCAGCCGGTACAGTCAGGGCAGTGTGTGTGTGCCCCTCGACAAGGGTCCTCCTGAGAGGCCCACGCACTGGCAGCACAGAGCAGAAGCAAGGGAAGGAAGAACCTAGCCACAGGGACATCTGCGGGCAGCGCGACCCCGGGAACCTCGGGCCATCAACCGCTCTGTGGCCCTCGGTCTTGAGACAAGAACACGAGACTCGGTCCCCACCGGGTGGTGATGGGCACAGACCCCGGGGCAGGGTGCAAGCCATCCGGGTACCTCCGAAGGCCACACCGCCTGGAGAGCGTGCCGCCTGAGTCCTCAGCAGCGACTGCAGTCGTAGGGACTCTCCTCTCTGGGACACTGGTCTGCATTTCCTGTTCAGATGCAGAGAACAGGGACACTGGAGAGAGAGAAGTTCAACAGTGAGCACCAAACTCAGCGGTCATTGACATCAGGGGTCCACGAAGGCCACTAAAAAGTGCCACAAATACCTTGCATCACTCCTAGTACTCAGAACTGGGGTCGAAATAGACATTATTACCATGTAAATACAAGCTGCAGGCTCAGAGGGGATTCTTATCTGCAGAGTTGTGACCTTGAACTCTTAACTTTCTAAATCTAAAACTGTTTCCTTTAAGCAATTTCTTTTCCAGCATCTCTCCTGCACTCAAGCGGGGTGAGTCCCGAACCCCGAGCGCCTCTCACCGGGGGTGAACTCGCAGTGTTTGATGGGAAGGCACCAGCCCCTCCTCCCGCCCCTCCTTTTGATTTATGCTGCTGTTTTGCGGTCTCGCCTTCCTGTTTGGCTGGTCCAGGGAAAACTGGGCCCGTTCCCAAGCTCCTGCCAGAGACGGTGATCCTGAATGGAAAAGGTTTCCATGCAGCAAGGGAAAGACAAGCCCGGCCTTGTTCAGGCTCCTGCCTGGTGCCTGGAGGCCGTGGAGAGGGGTTTCCACTGTGCCGTCCACGCAGCTGCCTCGCTGTGGCACATAAGCCCCAATGCACCTGTCGCCACAGCTTTGGTGTCACTCAGCCTGTGACACTGTGGCAGATGCACAAAGCGGGACCGTGCCAGAGGGTCTGGCCCCTAATGGCTTCACCCTGCTGCGGCCTGCCCCGGGCAGTGCTGAGCGTGGTGGCCGAGTGCGTGGCCAAGCAGAGACAGCCAGGTGGGGCTGCAGCTCATAACGTCCCTGCAAGACCAGGGCCCCGTGTCCTGCTCCAACAAGGTACCACCTGCCAAAGGTTACCCAGCACCCCCAGTACACATCGGGGGTCAGCCCATGGGGCTTGGGGATCCTGCAGAGCCAAGCCAGAGCTGCCTCGTGGGCTGTCCCCACCCAGTCCCAGCGACTCACCAGCCAGCATGCAACATGTCACTCATCTTCTGAGACCACTTGATGGGCAGCGGGGGGGTTCTAAGCTAGTTTTGGTCCTTCCAGGAGCATTCTTATTTTTTAGCTTTTTCAATTTAAGTTTTTGCTTTTGCTAGTCCACGTCTGCAGCCCACGATGATCACATTCTCTGGGGGACTCAGTGCGTGCATGCCACACATTTCCCCAGGCCTTATTAAGATTATGTTAAATCAGTTCAGTGTGCTCAGAGTGCTTCTGAAGCTGTCCCATACGTCTCGAGGAGTAAGGTCTCCAGTTTTGACATTTTTATGTCGTGGAGTCTCTGCTGTGTATGCTGATGTAGCCCTGAGTAGGTTGGGTTTTTCGTATTTAGTGCAGGGTCTACAGGGTCTCACTCTGTAGATTGGACTCCTCGTGATCCCCCTGTGCTCAGCCTCCACGCCCGGTCTCAGTCACCATCTCAGCGTGCCCTAGAGGCGGAGCCAGCACAGCACACTTGGGATGGAACCCCCGGCCCCCGCACCTGCCTAAGCAGGGTTTAATCTGCTGAGCTCTTTGGCCAGTCCAGTCCCTGTGTCTTTCAAACCTCTGTTGGATGTCTGAGATCACAGACAAGGAGGGAAGAAAGGGGACAGGGAAGTGTCACTTCAGGGAGTTGGTGTGCCCCAGAGGGTGTCGGACAAAAAAAGCTATGGAGGTGACGATCTTTCAGCTGGACACTGGCCAAGGAAATTGTGACTCGCCAGGATACTCAGAACACTGCAGGGGGGTGAGAGGCCATCTGCCCTGAGGGGAGTCCTGCTAATGTTTGGGCTGTGTCAAGCAATAGACACCAGGGTCTCAGTGCCACCACCGTGTACAGCGGGCTGCTGTCCAGTGTCTCTGCATCTGCACCTGTGCCTCCCCCGGGTCCACTGCCCCTCCGTGTCCTGCACCTCTTGGCCCTTAGGTAGTGCTGTTCCCAGCTGCCCACCGCCACAGCAAGCAGCTCAGAGCTCAGGCCCACACGGAGCGGCAGTAGTGCTGCCTGGTGACAGAAGTTCAAGTGGCCGAAAAGCAAGGGGACAACAGTGCCAGCTGGGGTTGGGGTCCAGCCACTGCCCTGAGTATGGCTTGCAGGTCCCTCTGCACCCTTCCAAAGGTCTGTGGGTGACCAGCTCTGTGTTCTGGGAAATGGTGAGCTCATCTCACTCCTGCTTCTTCTTTCGTAAAGCACAAAGATGTGCCACGTCACGTACATCGATTCTCCGAGCCATGCGCAACCACGGTGCACCTTCACTGCAGGTCCGCTTTCAGAAGCATCACCTCCCTGCACTGAGTAAATACTCCGGACAGTGAGACCTGGGCACTGGCACTGGGGTGGATCCTGAGTGCAAGGCTTCCTGGCCGTGCAGCACTGGCTTGGCCCTCCTGATCCTAGGCTCTCCACCTGGCCTGCCCCATAGGGCCACGGCTGGCAGCTCTGGGATGCTCACTCCTGGACAGCATATCTGAAACCACATGGCCACCCTGGGGACAGCACAGTGTGCCCCTCACTATCCAACTGGAGTCACCTTAAACTCCCCACTGTCGCTGTGGTCCACAATATGGATACGGCTTCTCCAACCCTGCTCTCCCCATTCCAGTTCTGCTCTTCTGCCTCTTCACACTGTCGGTCTCCTCCCTGAGAAAAATCATCGGTCACCCAAAATGGCCAGCCATCAGCAGTATCCCCTCCGGCCGGGCTCTGGGGAGAGCTACTTCTAGCACGGCCGCATCCTGGCTGGGCCCTGGTGCAGTCACAGTAGCCACCAGAGAGCAGACCCTGCTGTCCTCAGCTTCTCAAAGTTTCTCAGACGTGCAGAGAGGTGGGCAGAGCTCCTCCAAGTGCCGTGGAGGAAGTCAGGTTGCCAGGTGACAGAATGTCCAGGCTTACAACTGGGTGTAGGAAAGGACACAAGCCATTAACCTCAAACTCCTTCACTTAGCACGCATGATCCCACCATCCTTGCCCCTTGCTGAAGCAGATCCAGAAGTCCTCAGTCCTAGCATGGCCAGGTGTGAATGCTGCTGCTGAGTGCTACCCCATGGGAAGGCAGGCTGGGACACACTGAGCACCATGCTCTTGTGCACCTTGTCCGCCAGATCTGACACCGGACAACTTCCTGCTCTTCCCCAAAGTCCAAAAGACCAAAAAGCAAAAAAGCTTTAAGTCAGTTCAGGACATCAGGGCAGCCAGGACAGCACAGCTAAAGAAGCTCAGGAAAGAGGACTCCAGAGCTGCTGCAGAAAGTAGCAGGGACAATGGGATGAGAGTATATTTGGTGGTACTGGGGATCAAACTCAGGATCTTGCGCTCCCCAGGCAAGCACTTATTCCACTGAGCTATCTCCCCAGCCCATATATTCTTAAACAACACATTATTTAGGTACTTGCTGTGTGTCCCAGTCATATCTCGTTACACACATTCCACCAGGCCGACCATTACTGTTGTTATCATCTGGGCCTTTTGTTTTGGTTGAGACACAGTTTCTCTGTTTTCCAGGCTGGCCTCAAGCTCCTCAATTCAAGTGATTCCCTGCCTGAGCCTAGCAAGCGCTGGGACTACAGGCTTCACCATACCCATCTTGGTGGCTCAGTGTGACCAGCGTCTGTGATAGTCACAGATCTCAGCATGATTTTTACAACCTTAAGTGCCCCACAGGAGCTAAGGGCAATGTTTCTACCCACATGCCCTGAGTGTGCTCAGCCGCCACTGTGGCTGTCTTACCAAACAAGACAGGTGCTTGGTAAGTTTGGACACCGCTGCTACCGGCTCCCCACGGAACACCAGCTGCGGGGCCGTCTTTCTTCCAGAAGTCAGCTGGTGCTCAGTTCTTATCAACATCCACTTGTCTGCCGCAAGATGAGTCTCCTCCGCTGTCTCTGAAAGCGAGTCCAGAACACAGTATTGGCAGGGCTAAGTGGTTCTGCTAGACTCACTCAGAGGCTAAGCAAATATTAAGCGACTTTCCATTAAGGGCCATTCCACCAACACAGGGTCTCCAAATGCCTCTGAAATACCCAGTGATCCTCCAGGAGAGGCCCTTACGAGACACAGAACAGGCAGAACCAGGTCTGCATTATCTGATGTTCCTTGGACGTTTCTGAAGCCAGGAAACCAGGCCTTCCCATCCGTGTTTATTCTTGAAACTTGGCCCTTGGTGATTGCACAGAGGTGTCCTTGGAGGACAGCATGACCTCACCTCTAAGGGCCAAGCCAGAACACAGAACGTGATGGCTTTAGAAAGCTGTGCAAAGAATGAGCTCTCCCGATGGAAACGGATGGCTGCCTAGCTTAGTAGGGCAGGCAAAATTAGACAGTCATTGAGGAACAGGACCATTGAAATTTCAAAGCTGCAAGTAGCTGAGGCAGGGGGATTCTAATTTTCAAGTGAAAAATAAAACAGAGTTGAGCCTAGTGCCCTTCCCCCAACCCAACACAGACCTGCAGATAGGAGAAACCCAGGCCCATGCCCTCTGCCACCAGGGACCTAAGCCGCAGGGCTGGGGCTCTGGGAACTCCAGGAATTGTAGCCCACCTGCAGTTTGGCAAATGCAAATACACTCAGATGGATAGGTGAGCCTGCTAGCATGGTTAACTAGTTAGTTAACTAGCTAGGCCTGAAGATTCTCATTCCGGTCCTCTAATAACTTTCTCCTCCACACTTGAGCCTGCTTTCTCATCCCTGTTCATCCAGAGAGCTGCAAATCTTTCCAAAAATATTCATCCAGAACAGTTCTTTGGGGAACCAGCCAAACAAGAGGTCAGTATTTAGCTGTGATTTAAGTTCCTAGTTAGTTCTCTAAAAATATTGCAATATTCTGTCTTGGGTAAAACCTTCCCTTACGCTGGGATTTGACTTTAATCTCTGGGCTGCGGAGCCTCTCCTGAGGCTGAGCCAGGGGAACGCAACCCAGCAGCCCGCGCGCGCGCCCGGGCCATCTGTGGCACTTGGCACCCGACGCTCCTCTGGATGCGCCGCTCCCTCGGCTTCCAGGAAATTCTGGTCTCTGGCCTCCCTCCTACACTTCCGTCTCCAGCTCTGCGCCGGCTCTTCCTCCTCCTCCCACTCTCGGGTGTTGCAGTTTCTCAGAGTTCACTTAGAGTTCAGTCATCTCACACTCTACGGGTTCCCAGAGCTACCCGGCAGCCCCAGTCCTAATCCCATTCCAGGGGCTCCCTGTGCCCAAGTGGACCCCAGCCTCCCACAACCTCATGTACATCCAAATGCATAATGCTCCCCAAAACACCTCGTCCTCCTTCAGGCACTGAGGAGCACTGCTAACCGACGTGGAGAAGCAGAGAGGCTGCCCCTCTCCCCATGCCACAGACGTGCCACCTCTCGGCCACCTCAGAGTCTCCTCTCTGTCCCCACCTCCAGCCAATGCTGTCCCCTAGATGACAGGAAGCTCTAACTCCATCGCCCCCTTCCAAGCCCGGAGTTCCTGTCCAGGCCCTCAGCGTCCTTGGCTGCACTCCCATTGTCCGTGTGTCTTTATCCCTCCGGGGTCGCACCTCCCCAGCTCCACTGCCAGGCCCAAGGCCACTTCTATCAGAAGGGACAGGGACAGGGACAGGGACTCCTCTTCCCCTTCAGGTCTCTTTCTGGCTTGCCCGGGCCCCTGCACACGGCCTCCCACTGCTCTGCCTGCCCTGGGCTTGTTGATGGCAGCCAAGTCAGTGTCCCTCGGTGAGAAGCACGTGCAGAGGTCCCTGGCTGTGTAAGCAAGCGCACGCGCGAGCCAGCACAGCGTGGGCACCAGACGCACAGGGAGCGCCTTGCGGACTTGGCCGTGCTCACCACCGTCTCCTAAGCAGGAACACAGTGAGGGCTGCTGGCCCCACAGGGCAGCAGGGGGGGAGGACCCAGCCCAGGGAGGCCGACCTGCTCCTCAGGGCCCTGCTGCCCGCCCGGCACTGCGCAGGCTCCCTCAGCACCTGCAGCCGGGGCTGCGAGGAGGCGTGGGAGGAGCTCACTGGGGGACAGCACCCCAGCCTGAAGGGCGCTAGGCCGCCGGAGGCAGGAGTCGTCCGCCCATCACCGCGTGGGGGCCTGCAGCCTCTGCAGGCTGGAGGTCTGACCCGCGGCTGCACTAGGCCGCAGGAGTCCTCCACCCATCACCACGGAGTTCTGACGCGAGGCTGCACCGCGCCAGGCGCTCTGTCTGCCGCGCTCGCTCGGCCGTGTGCAGCACGTGGTCTGGTCTGCCACGGCACGGCATATGCTGCTGAGCTCGGGTCAGTCGCCGTTGTCTCCTTTTCATGCCCACTCTCAGGAGCAAGCGGCAATCGCTCCGCAGAGACTGTGTACGCCTGGCTCCCAGGATTCTGCTCCTCCACCTGCCTCTCCCAAGCCACCCCAATGTGCCCAGAGTCCCTGTTTCTGCCTCCTGTCCAGGTGACAGGATCTGTGCCCTTACTACCTCACTGGTCACTAGAGCCATTTTTCTGAGGACCATACTGAAGCTCCTACAAAATCACCTTGTGGGTTTAACCCATTCACACCCTATCAGTGCCTTGTGGCCTGGTTTTGTGGTGCGGGCTGCAAAAGCTGGCCAGGAAGCCCGGAGACAGCGGCCAGGCAGGCCACCCCAGCCCTCATCTGAGTCAGCCACAGCGCTGGAAAGAACAAAGTCTTGACCAGGATTCAAATGCTCCGGCCAATCAGGAAAAGGTCGCAGTGTCACACTCGGTCTTTGCAGCAAGCAATAAATCTGTGAGGGGCTGGCTGGACCCATTCTGGCTCTCGCATTGACAGGATGAGTTAGTCACCTTCAGAGAAGGTTTTAATTGTAAAAACATGAGGTTTTCTCATCTTCAGAAAGGGAAAGAAATTTGCCACACAGAGCCCGGTGAGATTCTCTGCCAGGGCAATGGACATAGGCCTTCGCCCGTATCCTCCATGGAGGGGACCACAGCTATGCGCCATTCATCATACAGATGGAGTCCGAACAGAGTGACCTTTCCGCCTCTGATCCCAGGAAAAGCCTCCTTTTTGAAAATCTGGTTACAATTTTTAAAAGGAGAAAAAAAGTTATATATATATATATATATATATATATATATATATATATATATATTCCTCAGAAAGAAAGGGAAGCAACAGCCTTGAGAGGCTGGGAGGGATCCAACTCATTTAGCCGCAATAAAACCGCGCACGGACGCCAGCCCAGGAAGCGTGTTAGCCAACACTAGAAAACAACAAAACCCTCCCTACCACCGCTGCTCCCATAGCTAGAGCTTATCCCCACGTGCAAACCTCAGACACAGAACACCGTCCCACAGGCGTCCCCACTGCTGGGCCCCTCGAGGTCGGGACTTCGCCACAGCTCCTCGCTTCAGATCCCCACGCCCACCACACAGAGAAGGGCACACAAGGATGCTCACAGGCTTTTCGTGGTTCTCGAGTTGTCAAGAGCTCTCGGGCACCGTGGGGCACAGATGCTAAGTCAGGCTTCCTGGGTTCTTGCACCCCCTGCACCTACTCTGAGATGAGCACAAATATCGCCCCATACCAGTGACTCTGTCACGCCAAAACGAACCAGAAGTGGACATTTGTAAAGCAACACTCCCCTGGCCCATGTGCTGGGACCCAAGCCGCCACCAACCCCCAGCTGCCCCCAGGTGGGTGGCTCTCGGCTGGCCCAGTAGACCAGCGGCCGCGGCTCTCTGCAGGGTGAACGGGCAGAGGGCCCAGTTGGACACTGGCAAGAGGAAGCATTGCCCTGGCAAGCTGGAGCCGAGCAGCAAATGTCAGGTTCTGCCTCTGCGCACAGCTGCGTCACAGGGCCAGACCTCACATCCTGGGGTCACTGAAGGGCCGGTGCACAGCAGCCACTGGGCTGGGGGCCACTGCATCCCTGAACTCTGGCTCAATGCCTGGCTCTGGGAGGTGACTATGTTCCCAGCCCACAGGCAGCCATGTCCACATGGAAACCAGGGTGACTCACCCTGCACCCGGCCACTTTAATCCACCCACGTGTCCCAGGCTCTGTCCACCTGCAGCTCCCACCCCCTCTGCCCTGAAGACTGCTGCACACCCAAGGATGAGAGGTTCACCTCCTGTCCCATCCACCCTGTGGGGTCCCCAGGCCTACTCCAGCTCAAAGCCAAAGGCCCCACAGGAAGCAGTCCTCTTTCCTCCCCTGCCTCGGGTGAGCCTGACATGGGCATCATGTGTCATCCACCAAAGCACAGAAGAAACCAGAGGTAATGAGACCTGCTTTTTACCAAGTCCCTCCCGGACTCTTTGAGAACCACGAACTGGTAGTTTCTACAGAGAGCATCTTTTATCAGACTGTGAGGTCTTCTTAAGTAAGTGCAGTACCCTTAATGTAAACATTCACTTCGGCCCCTTAATGCTCGCCAGCTCCAGAAGCATCTGTATGCAGCAGCGGATTCGTAGCTTGGCACTCCGTATGGACCCTGAGGAGAACTAGGACGAGCTATGTGTGCCAACAAGGAAAAGTCCAAAGTGACAGACTTTAGCTCCAGTCCTCATGACGGGGGAAAAGCCAACACTGTCGTAGAGTGAGGGAGAGGGAGAGAACCCTTGACGAAGGCCAGATGGTCCTGTGACCACTGGGACCAAAGGGACACTTGCCACGGGAGGGGCATGGGGCCAGCTCCTGCTGAGCTGAGCTGACCCGTGCAGCCATGGAGGCCCAACTCAGATACAGGGCACCCAGTGAGGACCACATCACCAAGAAGGGCACCAGCTGCAGGAGGCTCAGGGCCAGGGGACAGGGTGCCCTGGACAGACTCTGGTGGCTACAGCTCCGGAGGGAGCCAGAGCAGGTGAGGCTGACAGGACAATGTGGGACAATGAGGTCTGAGTGAATTCAGAACTGTATTGGAGCAGGACTATGATCCCAGCACTCCTGGAGGCTGAAGCAGGAGGTCCCAAATTTAAACCCAGCCAGGGCAACTCAGTGGGACCTTGTCTCAAAATAAAATAGAAAGGGCTGGGGAGGCAGCACAGTGGGAAGGCCCTGGCTTGGAACCTGGTACCACACATACACACACACACACACACACACACACACACATGCACGCACGCACACACGCACACACACTCTCGCTCTCACAAGTGCCTACAGGCTGTGAGCTCTCCACCCTCCAGCAGGAGATACCATAAGGGGGCCGATGTTTGGCCCCCAGCCGACGCCTCAGAGCTCACAGCTAGCCAGGGTGCAGCGCACTGGCCCGAGGCCTCCGTGGGCTCAGGGCTCACTCCAGGTGAGGGGTGCCACCCTGAGGGCATCCTGGACACCCAGCCCCCACGGCCTGGCCTCAGCCTCCTTCTGCCGACTCGCAGTCTTCCTGGCAGGGCTGCCTTTTTACTTCTGGTAACTGCTTTAAAGGAACAAAGCTCTTTGTTTAAGGGGGGCCCAGGGACCTCATAATTGCCACAGCACACGAGAGCCTCCCAGACGCTCTCAACAGCTTCTCGTTTAGCATTAAATATTAAATCCCTAATGTTTGGCCAAGCGCAGATGGGGTGGGGGTGGGGCTGCAGGAAGAGCAGGGTTCCCAGAGACCTTGGCGCTGACCCCCAGTCAGGCGCGACGGTCGCCAGGAGGGTACAGCACCCGTCCCCACCCCAGAGACACAGGAGACAGAGATGGCTGGTGGGCCACAGCACCGGCTCCAGGCTGCGCTAGAGCCAGGCCTCACGCCACAGCAGCTCTTTGTGCTTTCCCTTTTCTTGCTCTCTTCCTTCCCTTTTCCAGTTTTGAGACGAGGTCTTCCTGAGTTCCTTAGTTGTCCCCGGCAGCCTTGAGCTTGCATCTTCCCACCTCAGCCTTCCAGAGCACTGAGACTGAGGCACGCCCCACCTCATCCTGCCTGCCGAGCAGATCCCAGAAGCGGTTTCAAGACGCTGGCTGTGGGCCCCGTGCGTAGGCTCTTGCTGATTGTCACCTGAACTTAGGGACACACACAGGCCCTGCAGGCCAAGCGCCTGAGCTGGCCAGAGACAGCAGAGGACGTGGACACTAGACAGGAGCAGTAACAACTCAGCTGCTCCCACCCCACGTACCGCGCGCAAGGTCTCTGTGTCCCAGGTTTGCAGGGTGCTGGCCCCGTGTGTGTGCCTCCACCATGCCCAGAAAGCGACAAGACTTCGCCTTTGCCCAGCTGCACCCTGGCCCCAGCCTGCATGACCAGGATGCAGTCTTTCACTGCCCGAGGCTCCTACTTTCCTAGAGGAGCAGCATGGGCCAGGCTCTGGCACTGCCTTCGCCACCCTCCATGGGCACCAGGGACTTCACACCCACTTTCTCATCCACAGACAGGCCGGGCATGCTGGCAGATGTCGCAGCATGGGAAACTTTACTGCATCGCTGCAGTGCTCAGGGCAGGGTCACTTCGACTGGCTCCTGGGGATGGTGAGGCCACGTCTGCGGGTTTCCGGTGGGTCATGGAGGCCAGGCCCCAGGGTCTGTGTCTAGTTCCTGCCCTTCCTCTCTGTGCTGTTTCTGCTTCCAGCTACCACGAGCTAAGAGCTGTGCTCCACCACGCACTTCCGCCGCGATGCTCCTGCCCCGGAGCAGCTGACCATGGACTTGGTCTCCTGAAACCGTGAGCCAAATCCAACCTCCCTTTTACATCCTGGGTGTCATGCTGTGTGTCTCGTGAGGGGAAAGCAGGCATATGCAGCAACATTTAGAATTAGGTTTAGCCCCACACATCAGCAAATGACGGTGAGTAAGAAAGGAAAGGAGGATCGATTCAGACAAAGCAGAAGCTTGTTTTCTTGTCACATAAAAAGTCCCCGACTTCTGGGAACTCCACAGTAAGCAGGGACTCAGACTTTTCTTGTCTTTTGTGCTATGTCATCCAGCCTGCCACCACAGGGAGCCAAGATGGCTGCTTGCACCCTGGTGATTGCATTAGTAGGCCAGACACACAGCAGAAGAGAGAGAGAGCAGAGGAGTGTGCCGGGGAGCCCTTCTGGGAATGCACGAGCATGTCCTGTTTTACCTCACTGGCCACAGCTTGGTAACACCCCACTTCTAGCTCCCCACAAGGCTGTACTCAGAACCCTTTTGCCGACGCTCTTGTCAAAGTCAAGCTCCAGGCTCTGCACTTCCGGAAAAGGGGAAGAAAGGGCTGTGCCATTCTTTGATACGGGGAAAATGAAAGTACTTGTTTACTTTTATTTGTTTGTTTGTTTGTTTGATCCAGGGTCTCTCTCTGTGTAGTTCAGACTCACAGTGATCCTCCTGTCTCAGCCTCCCCAGTGCTGGGATTATAGGCATGCGCTACCATGCCTGGTTTCAGGGTCAGCACAGCATGCAGTACTGGGGTTCAAACCCAGACCTTTGTGCTTGCCAGGCAAGCACTTAGACCACTGATCTATCTCCCCAGCCGAAAGCACTTCTTACAGGTGCAAGAAATTTGCTCTCCCGGCCACCGTGGACAAAGTCCCTTCGCTCTGCTACACTCTCCTATCACAACATTCGGACAGTCGTGAGGACAGCTGGCTTTTAAGACAGCAGTGAGCCCACAGCTTGGGGCAGAACCTGCTGCAGGAGTCTGAAGAGGAGAATTTCCTGGTAGCCAGGAACTGAGCTCCAGAGTCGGCTCTGTGTCCAGTTCTGCAAGGACAGCCAGAGAATCAGCGCGAGATTTTGTTCCTTAACTCCACCTGCATTTTCTACTGCTACTCTGTAAACAGAACTTTCAACGATGGACAAAGACGAGGTCAGAACGCAGGACCAACACCCAGGAGAGCATCCCATCCTGTGCAGCTCCGTCCCCTCAGGACTTCCTAGTCACCCTCTGCATGGCCAGGCCACTGGCCGCAGATGGGAGACTACAGACTGCTGCGGCCACATCCATCCTGGGGAAACAGATGCACACCCCCACATCTGGCAACACGGCCTTAAATCAAAGCCTCTGGGTGGCCATGCAGTGCACAAGCACCTCCAGCGACAGTTTGCAACTTAAAGGCTGACAGCTGTCACCTGCGGGCGAGCCTGATCGGTAACCGGTGTCCGTCCACAGACAGAGCCCGCAGTGCGGCTAAGCACATGCTCCACCCACACAGCGCAGAACTACTGAGAAGCTGCGTCCCCAGCTTCCAGCAGACGCAGGGTAGAGGCTGCGGGAGGTGGGGGTGGGGCTTTCTGGCCACTGGGGGCTGCAGGGGGTGCCACCCAGCCTGTAGGCCTCCCAGCCCGCTTCTTCTCCGAGGCATCACAGCTCCACCTCCTGTTCCCACCACGATGTCTGTCCAGGGCTGAGGGCCAGAGCACAGCTTTCTTCTTCTTCAGCTGTCCTGGGTGTTTGTCATAGCCATGGAAAGCTTGCTGCCAAGGTTGTGCAGAGCCACACAGAGAGGCTCTGCTCGGGGTCACTTCCACCCTACTCAGGGCATCTGAGCGGAGCGGAGCAGCAGCACACTGGCCTCGCATCTCCAGCCGCCGGCCTCCTTGTCTGGAGGATCGAAAGAGGAGGCGCAAACCGAAGCGGCTCAACCCAGGGAGACCAAAGCTGGGCGAGGGTGCAGGTGTGAATGAACCCACACAGCCTATCAGCCTGTCGGGCCACTAGCAGCACCGGGACGCTGGCTCCCCTGTGCCCTCACCGCCCCGCAGCTCCCTCCCCACATGGCGCCTGCTCCCTTGGAGGAAAGATGTCTTCCAGACGATGTGGATTTATCAGCAGGGTCCTGGGTACATGCCAGGATCCTGTCTTCGCCAAAGAACTGGACAAAGCAAGTGAAAAATGCACAGGTTTTATTAAAGGTAAGAAAGGTAGAAGCTCAAAGGCCATGTGGTCAGCAGCTGCCATCTTTCCCCCCTATCCTGAGGTCAGATCCTGTCTCGTCCTGCTTGGTCCCTGCCAGAGGAAGCAAAGGCAGTATCCTCCCACTGGTGCCAGGTGTGGCCCATGCTCTGTGCATGCGTGCTGGCAGAGATAAGCAGGCCCACCTGACACAGCAGGCCTTCAGGTCCTGACCTGCTGCCCCAGTGCCATTCTGTTCCCCGTGTGGTCAGCTTGCATCACCACTGCAGTGCTTACGGCAACGCCTGGACACAAGGCAGAGTTTAGTCCGGGCCTCAGAGGCTCCGGCATGGTCACATGTTATCAGGCCGTAGTGAGCCTGAGCGTCATGCAGAGCGGGTAGCAGGAAGCAGGGAGGAGGCCCAGCCTGGCATGTCCTCCTCCAGAGGCCCACAGGCACCCGGCAGAGGTCCAGGAGGCGGCCAGCACAGCCCTGGTGGTGCAGGAGAAGGGCCTGGGGACTGGGCCAGGCAGGAGATTCCCATTTTCAGATCTGTGTTGATGAATGATTTTAAAGAAAGGAAAGGAGAGCGGTGGCTGGCAGGGAAGGACGGGGAGTCTAGGGTTGAGCCAATGGACTCCTCTCCTTCCGCTGCAGACACTACCAACGGGTAAGTCAACTGGATGGCTGACCAGAAAGCTTTACGTGGCTAAAGAAATGTGACGAGAACGATGAACGAGAGCAAACCCGGGTCCAGCAAGTCAAGTATTTTTCCCTCAGAGGACAAGTGAGTGAGCACTCACACCACGGGCTGTGCACAGAAACAGCAATGTGCCTGAGAAGTCCTCGGAAAAAGAGGTGTCACAGCGCCAAGACAGACTCCTCGGCCACCACACTGTGGACATCCTGCCTAACAGTCTCGGGGCAGTGCAGAGGCTGCTGAAACTACAGTACTGTGCCACTGTAAAGGGCAGTCTTCACTCAGTGCACAAAAGAACTTGAACGCACAGCTGTCCTCCTCCAGGTTGGAGCAATGGGACCCTTGGTGCAAGAAGTCTGGCAAGGACTCCTGGCTCCTGCAGGCCGGTCTTGTCCCCAGAGCATATGCCAAGTCCCCCGCAGCTGCCTGGCTTGCACAGGACCTGCGGGCAGCAAGGACTGGCTGTGTGGCCACGGACAAAGCTCGCTGTAGCATCCCAACAGAACCCCTGGGCAGATGGTGGGGCAGGGGTCCCGCAGCTCGGACAGTGGATGCTCGGCCTCCCAGGCTGCCTGCGCCTGGCCACAGACCCCAGCCCGGGTGTACAGACTGCCTTCGGAGCCAGAGGCTGGCTGCCAGTGGCCTCCCGATGAAAGCCATGAGAAGTACTCCCAATCACTCCGCAGGGTGGGCGCGTAGGGGCGTGGGTCTCCCCGGCTGCTACCCAGCAGCCACTCCCCAGCCCACCACAGTGCAGGAGGAAGAGGCTCTGTTGACGGCCAGGGAGGGGCGCTGCAGGGTCATCCCATCCAGCTGACCAGCAGTAAGGCTGCCCAGGGCACTGCAGAGCTTCCAGACAGCTTCTGCTGCTCCCACTGTCAGAAATCCCTGGCGTGCGGGGATCCTGGCCAGGGAGGCAGGGATACCCTAGGGCTCCCCACAGCCCACACCCCACTGTAATACATAAAGATCTACTGGAGCACTGACCCTGTCGGCTACATGAGGGCAACCCTTGGGAAGGAGACCGTGTGTCTCAGTTTCTTTCTACTCGTTGCTGGGACAAATACCCCAAACCCAAAATGAAGAAAGGAAAGGTTTATTTAGCTCACAGTTACTAGAGGTTTCAGGCCATACTCTGCTGGATCCGAGGCAGAGAGGCACAATGCAGAGGCCAGCAGTTCATGGTGGCAGAACAGCAACAAAATGGTGACAGAGGCAACCAAGCAATCAGGGCAGCAGACAGCAACAGCATGAGTCTGTCTCTGTCTCTCTTTATGTTACATTCAGGCTCTCTGTCTCAGCCTATCCGCCTTAGGCCACACCCATAAACCCAGAAGTACTCAGACCCATAATCCCATCAGTACTAAAACACATAATTCCAGGAATCATGAGCCAAGTCTCAAAACTCTAGAAGTCCCCGCCCCACGATTGCATGAGGCTTTGGGGGCAACTAGACGTAAGCCATAACACCATGTGACAGCATGAGGCTTTTCGGGACAACTAGACATAAACTGTAACACTGGGTGACCTTCCCGGGCCGAGGATGCTGTGGCACCTGGAAAGACGCCTCTCTGCCGAGGCTCAGCTCTGGTGTATGAGTGCTGGCTCCTGCTGCAGGATTCCTGCAGTGAGACAGAAAGGCTCATGTGAGGCTCCTAGGGCCTCGAAGGACCACTTGTGTGGCAGTGGCACAAGGCCATGTGCCCCTGCAACCAGGATGTGACACACAATCCAGAGAAGCGCTGAAGTCCCCACGTGTCTCCAAGGAAGCCCAGTGACCTCAGTGCCTCCCGGGCCCTGCCTATCCCAATGGCTGGGCTGGGCCTTCACACAATGGCCTTCGGAGACACTTTCCCCCTAGCAGCAGGGACCTACAGTCGGCTGCGTCGGAGAGCACAGGGTGGGGTGCTCGAGGCTTCAGGGCTGCGGCAAGCCCTCCTGCAGGCACCACCCACGCCAATGGCTGACAGCAGACTCGGCAGGACCTCGGGGATCACTCCCTCAGGAAAGCAGAGAGCACAAGCCCCTCATCGGTCCCCAGCACTGCAGGGCCACATCCACTGCCTGCTACGAGGTTCCCCTGTGGAAAGGGTGTGGGACCCACGGCTCTAGAGGAGCAGCAGCAGGAGGTGTTTAACATTTAAGGTTATAACAATTGCACAAAAGCCCCAGTCCTGAAAAAAAAAAAAAAAAGATAAATAAATAAACAAACAAGGCTATAACAATTGACACACTGTTTTCTTGGGAGTATGAAGGTATAGGAATTTGTGGTTTATACTGGTAAACACTTGGCAATCATTTACAGCCTTAAAAATCAAAGCTATGACCTCAGCATGGCGGTGCACTCCTGTCATCCCAGCTCTTGGGAGACTGTAAACAGGGGGATCACTACGAGCCTGATCTAGCAGTGAGACCCTGAACACCCTGTAGACCCTTCCCTAAAATAAAATTTAAAAAGATAAGCAAAACATGCAGCAAGGTTTTACATTTATTAGGTTACTAAGCATATTAAAGGTAAGAAAGAGAAAGAGAAGCAGCGCCGTGGAGGCAGCTGTGGAGGCGGCGCCCTGCGCCAGGGTGGCTGTGCTAAGGCAAAAGAAGCAGTCCACCCGGCAGTGCAGGGTGGGCTGCGCCCAGCTCACAGTGGCCAGGCAGCTCGCCGCCACGGGCTCATATGCTCGTCCTGACATCAGGTCCAGGCTATCACATCAAACGTCGGCTCGACCCTGGGCGGGAGACGCTGAGGCAGTGCTCTGTTGCCCTCGGGCACAGGGCCATGACTGCCACCTTGCACAGCCAGATTGCTGCACCCCAGCCGCCAGCCTCACACCCATCTTCGTGACAGGGACACAGCTGAGGCCAGCTGTGCCAGGGCTGGGAAGCCAGGTGCTGCCTTCTCTCCTACACTGAATGCCGACCAGGCAGCCCAAGGCTGTTTCTTTTACACCAAAACTGTTGAGTGTCACCCCCGCCACCAGTGACACCATCGGTAGTTTCCTGGGGCTCCTCCACCCTCGATGGCTTCCAAATGTCCTTTTTGTTATGGCATCAGCTTACCCCTGACCCCCAGGGGCCCCTCTCCTCGCTGCCCACCCACACCCCTCAGGGGCCACTGCTCCCCAATCCTGGCACTGGCCCAGTGCTTCACCGGGACCCTGTGCCCCATCCACTGTGCTGGGTCTCAAGACTGGCCAGTGCCACATGGCCGAGGCCACACAGAGGCCCTGCCAGCTCAGGGTGGCTCCTTCCCCAGGGGTGTACACCCCAGACGCAGCAGCAACCTCAATAGCTCTCTTTCCCCTGGCAGGGAGGACCACGGCCCAGTCCTGGCAGCACGAGCCCCTCAGCAGTTACCAAGCCCGCCCACTTCCTCCGCAACCCCGCACTACATCCGAATGCTTTGCCTGTCATGCGTAGTCCCCATAACCGCTGCCATGCACCCGGTGAGTCCGAGGTGCCATTCCCTGTCTTTGGGGTGAAACCCCAGGGCCTCGCCCAGCCCAGGGCAGGGCGCCCTTCCCGCCCCTGCAGAGCTCCTTCCCCCCTCCCTCCACACTGCACGCTCCCAGCTCACCCTTCCCCCGGCCTACTCTCCCTGGCCCGGGTCCTTGCCACCACGTGAGAACAGGGCCAGGGAAACCCTGTCTCAACGCAAGGCCCTCACCTCCACTACAGCCAAGTGAGAAATGCAGATTCGCACATCGCATCATTCCTCTTACAAGAGAAGCCATGTAAGGAGCCACGTGGAGGTGGGCACCTGGGAGCGGAAGGACTTGCTCACACGGGAAGCAGCGCGAGCGAGGGACAGGGAAGAGTTTCAGAAAGAGCAGAGACGCGCAGGGCAATGGAAGCAGCGCTGGTAAAGCGGAGGGGGAGAAGGGCTGAGGGGCGTGGCAAAGGCGTGGCCTCCCACGGTGAGCACGGTTTCTTTTTTTTTTAAAGACTAAAAATAGCAGAAACAAAGATAGAAAAACAGTAATAAGTAAGAGTACATATAGTACAGAATTTCAAAACCAGAAAAGTTTAACAAGGGTTATATTACATATTTTCACCATCGGATCAGTTTAGATTAATAGGTATAGGTATGTAAGATTGATCAAACAATTAAACACTTTTAATAAACATTAACTAATAATTGACACACTGCATGTTGTCCTCACAATAGTAATAGAGAACACGGTGTGTGGGCAGGACACACCTTCCAACTGATGTTGGTAAGGAAAGGAAAACAATCATTCAGTTTGAGCTAAGAGGAAGCAGATGCATACACAGTCCAGTGTTCCACAATTGCAGTGGGCCACCTGGGAAACTGGCTACCTTGGAGGCTGTTGGTCCAAGCCTCCTACAGCTCATCACACCAATCTAGCTCTGCGTTTCATGCCTTGTAATTAAGCTTTCCCGCTGGGTGCTCAAGGGCAAGTTAAAGCAAGACCTGTATAACAAAACATTCATCCTTTGTATCTTCCAAGGTCAAATCCCCTCAGGATTCACTTTGGAACCATGTACAGTGCTTTGTAGAACCGTTGTCAGTGTCAGCCTTCGGGAATCGAGTGCTGACCGCTCACGTGCGTGACCACAGAGTGCCTTGCTGGGTGAGTCTGCACCTCATTGCCACTTGGGGGCGCTGTTCTGGGCGCTAGGCAGGTCCCGGCATCGGTTTCGCTGCGCACGCAGATGGTCAAGAGCACTGTTGGGGACCCGAACCCTGCGCCTGATGGCAAATGTAAAGGAAGCCCAAGAAATGGCTGTGTGCGAGCTTGTCCAGGAGTTTGGGGGCAGAGCCCGCCCGGCTTTGGCCCCCCAAGTGTCTCTCCCGTAGTCTCTGTATGCACCAGTTGTCGACGCTGAGACAGCTGTAGGGACATTCCTAGCTCGGACTGTTGACCAGGTGCCTCCTCAGGCTGGTTTGCTTTCAAGTGCTCTTTTTGATCGTTACCTACCCAGAGGAGAGGTCACGGTGCCTGCGTGAGTGCAGTTTGCCCCTGAGCACCCTGGGCGCCCGCCCTCACAGGAGGCACAGGCACCCCGGCCGGGGCTCCAGCCGTGGCCCACGCTTCTGCCAGGAGCAGGCAGTTATAAATTAGACGAGCGGTTCCGAATGTTTCAGGGGATTGTGCTTCCCGGGCTCAAATGCTGTTTTAAAAACCTTACCAGCTTACTATAGAAAGATGCAGTTAATGCTTTTGTTTCTCCTCCTTTTCTGAGTCGTTTGTACTTTTTTCTCTTCTTAATTTCTTATACTTTTTTTCTTCATTTTTACATGCATATATCTGGTAATATGAATAACTGGTTGGAAGATAGTACTATGTATTACAACAAATACTGTGAAATTCATATTACTTTGTTAAGTGAAATTCTGTATCGCATAATTTTTTCTGTTTTAATTCTAATTTGTACTCTTTTTCAAAAAAATTTTTGGAAACCTTATCAATTTAGCAAAAGCCCACAGGAAAGTTACTGTTTCCTGCCTTCCAGATGGCTAACCTGGCAGTTCTTTCCAGCAGCAGAGCCGGGCACCAAGAGACTGCTTCAGGCCCGAGCTCGTCCGTGTCTGGAGCCAGCCCTCCTCCAGTAAGGACGGAAGCCTCCGCCTGTAACTTCCCGTTGTGGCCGAAACATTTTTCACTTGTAAATGTCCACACAAAAATCAATCAAGCCGTCACTTCAAAATTCAGGATGGCTCAAAAATGTCTGCTACATTAGCAATGGTTTTACTAAACATCTGTGTGCATCAATGTTTATCATTTCTTTAAACTAATAAATGGAAACAAATGACAAGATTCTGGGGAAAGCAGGTTTTCCAGAGGTGTCTTTGAAAGGCTGGCTAGCATACAGGAAGCTAGAGGAAGAAGCAGTCGTGAAAAGGCCCCGGGAACAGGGGTATCCCTCCCCTCTCTCCCTGCTGGGCAGGAAAGCGTCACCTTCCCCAACACCTGAGTTCCACCCCTGGCCACCTTGCATGGCCACCCCTCTGGGTTTGGCCTCAACACCTCTGGACTGACCCTTCTGGTGTCTCTTTTTCTTTCTTTCTCCTGCTTTTCAGGAACTTTCCCAAGTACCAGACGGGAGGCAAATGCGCTCATTTCCCACACCCGGGGCGCTCCCGTTCTACCTCCCGGCACTCACCAAGCCCAAGCCGCGGCTGAGCAGAAGCCTTTCCTGCTCCACCCCACTTCCCAGAGGAACAGCTCTGGGACCTGCAGCAGCAGGCGGAGCGCAGCCACTCTCTCGCACCCAGGACACTGCCAACGTCCAGGTCCACAGATGGCCAGCACTGGCCTTGTCGTCCATCCCTTGGAAACACAAGCAAATTCACTGCTCTGGCCAGCTAGTCTAGCAAAGCTCACCCTACTGATGACATAGCTGAAAGAAAAGCTGTGATGTGGAGCCTGGCTGTTATGGTTTATGTCTAGTTGTCCCCCCAAAGCCTCATGGAGTCACTGGGTAGGGACTTCTAGAGTTTGAGACTTGATCCATGATCCCTGGGATTATAGGTTTTAGTACTGATGGGATAATGGGTCGAAGTACTTCTGGGATTATGGGTGTAGCCTAGGGCGGGAGCTAAGGCAGAGAGCCTGAATGTAATATAAAGAGAGACAGAGAGACAGACTGGAGCTCGAGCTGTTGCTGCTGCTCTGCTGCCCTGATTGACTGGCTGCCTCTGCTGCCATTTTGCTGCTGTTCTGACTCCATGAACTGGATGCTCTCCACCCTGCTCCACTCAGCCTTGGGCCAGCCGAATATGGACTGAAACCTCTACGAACTGTGAGCTAAATAAACCTTTCCTACCTTCATTTTGAGTGTCGGCTATTTGTCCCAGCAACGAGCAAAAAGTAACTAAGACCCCAGCCTTGGTGGGTTTCCTCAGGAAAGGACTCCCATGACAATGTCCAGGCCCAGCCAGGATGGCGGCAGGAATTCCACGCAGTCCCGGGCGCAGAGCTCCCTGCCCTGGTTCTCTAGTAGCCAGCCCTCGGATTCTTCCCAGGTTTCCCGCGACAACCTGATGCTCCCTGGTGCCAAGACACACCATCGCCTCTGAACACCAGTGCTGGGCGGGAGCGGCCTCCATGCTGCAACCTCGGAGTTCCCAGGTGTGAACTCGGGCCTGTCCTGGACAGCTGTCCAGTCTGGCCCTGGGGCCATCCAGGAAAGCACAGGAGAATGAGAGTCCCTTGAGGCGACAAGCTCTTCCTGAGCTGAGTCTCCCTCTGCCAGGTTCTGGATGCTGAACATCTCAGCTTCACCCCACCCCTAGCCCAAACTCTGCCTGACCCTAGCCCCACCCAACCCCTAACCCTGGCTCTCCATCCCTAACCTAGAGGAGCTGCCCCACTCAGGCCCTTCTACCCAGCTGGGACCATCAGATCTCCAGGTCTGCAACAAATCCTGAGCCAAAGCAGCTGCCCTCAGTGTTGGAGGGCTTGACACACGGCTGCTGGCCCTCACCCGTAGGTCTGAGGTGAATGTCACGTGAGGTGTGGGATGTGGGAGAGGAAAGAGCTGGGTCCCAGTGTCCCTTGCAAAGCCTTGCCCAGACCTCACTTCCTCACCCAGGCCCCATCTTTCAAGGTCCCTCTTCCCCCCTAGAGCAGCATGGGCTGGGGACGCAGCCTCGACACATGGTCTTCAGGGCATCCAAGACTTAAACCACTGCTCCTGATGCTGCTATCAGGTCTGAAGTCAAATCTCATCCCTGAAAGGCTGGGGTGGGCTTGGTGACTTGCTTGGTCAATGAAGTGTGGATGAACAGGAACTCTGCAGCTGGATTTTCTACCCAGATCTCAAGAACACATTCTCTTGGGCCTCTGAGCTGCCCCATAAGGAAGCCGCCTGTCTGTGAGCACCGTGCTAAAGGCACTGTGGAGATCCCAGCCCAGACACCAGCTGCAGGGGTAGGGATGCCTTAGGTGTGCAGATTGGCCTGGTCCAGCTACACCGGTGAGTACTGCCCCTGGGTCAGCGGCTGAGCCCTGCCTCGGCTCCCAACCCAGAAAACTGAGGTACAAGGACAGTGTTGGTTTAGGCCCTTCGGCACCATGACTGTGTGCTAAGGTAGCTGCAGGGGTCAGGCGACCACAGGGGACTGGGTCCTGAGGGTGCCGGGGCCTCAGGGTGCTGCATTAAGACCGCAGCCCATGACGTCAGGAAAAGAGAAGCCTCAGAGGGGCACTGTCCTCTAAGATGAGGTCACGCGTTCACACAGCCTAGTGACCTTGTTCCTGGAAGCTCGGTGACTGCAGGTGGAAACATCCAAAATCCTGCTGCGCAGCCCAGAACTCTTTCCCGGGGCTTCCAGGGGTGGACACACAAAGACCCAAGTGTCACGAGCAAAAGACAGGCCGCTGTGGAGGCCCAAGGTCCCCTAGTTAGGCCACCCCAGGGCTCCAAGAGAATCTACCACACAAAGATCCCCGGAGCAAAGCAGCATCCCCAGCGCCTCGGCATGCTGAGCACTGACGACATGCACAGGGAGACCGGGGAGCCGCGGGCGGCGGGAGCCGGAGGGCAGCACGGGTAGTGCAGGCTGCAGGCGAACCTGGGTCCCATGGGCAACGCTGGCCCTCTCGGAGCTCTGGTCCTGGAGGAGGGGCCCCGCCCCTCAAGGTGGCCAGGAGGGAGGCACACCCAGGAGCCCACCGGGTGTCCTGGACAGCACAGCAACAGTGACAGTGGCAGTGGCAGGGCTCGAGTGGCAGCTCTGCAGCGAGCAGCGCCAGGGGAGGGACCCAGCCACACAGCAGCTGGGGCTTCATCTTTTGGGCTATGAAGAGTTCGGTACAAATGGTGTGTCCTCATCTTAAGGGATGTACAGACAAAGTGTGCTAGGTTATGGTGGCAAAAATAATTTTTATGGTAAAGAAAATATGTTTTTATAAGTTTCTCAAAAGGGTTTCTGATACTGATGTTTTGGTATGCAGGCCGCACGGTGGCCACCCTGTGTGGTTGCCTCACGAGTTACCACACGGGCACAAGGTCACATCCTTACCCCAAGCTAGTTTAACCTCAGAATGTAAGTTTAGAGCCAACCAGAAGCATAAGGCGGCTCCAGTCCTCCTCAGTCACCTGAGCCACCACAGCCCCAGCTTGCTCCAGAGCAGGCCCCAGCAGGGACAGCCTGTTTACCAAAGGTAAGGAGTGTATTGGAAGGGGACACCAGGGTATCTCAGGTGGCCATGCAGGACAGGGGACAGGGTGCTGCCAGAGGACAGCAGGAACAGGACGGGAGCCGCATGGCAGTGCCTTGCGGTCAAAGCAGGTAGGCATGGCGGCCACGGTGAGTGGCTGTGCAGCGGGCCTCGGCAGTTCGCGCTGGCCCCACGCGAGGGCGAGCCGAATGTGCAGTCAGCAGAAGCCGCAGCAGCCAGAGGCTCGGCGCCCAGAGCCAGGCCCTCGTCCACCCCAGCAACCCGCATCCTCTGCCAGCGAGAGCTGGTGCCCTGCCGAAGCTGTGGGACAAAGAGAGTCTGTGTCCCCAGGAGGGAAGGCTCCACACACCTTCACGGGGGCCTGAGTGGCGGCCCCCACTGCCCTCGGGGGGGCCCACACAGTGTGCTAG
Source organism: Myocastor coypus (assembly GCA_004027025.1). NCBI lineage: Eukaryota > Metazoa > Chordata > Mammalia > Rodentia > Myocastoridae > Myocastor > Myocastor coypus. The sequence goes on from PVJA010012005.1 coordinate 31,645, forward strand.
TAATATGCAGTCAGGGACAGGAGCCGTGCAAGCAAGGAAGGACCGCAGCAAGGGACGAGAGCCGGGGGCGGGGATGCGCCCCAGCCCTGCGCGCTGAGAGCAGCGCCCTGTGTCCCTCAGCATCCGGGCCACAGGTGCATGAGCAGAGTGGGCTCCAGGGGCAGCAGCCACTGTCGCCTCTGCCTACAGAGGGAGAGAATAAAAAGGGAAACCACACGCAATACAGATACACGCAACATACAACACGCAGACACAGAACCACACAGCACACACACCGTCACATGTGGACCCATACCTATGTTGCGCACAAAGGGAGCCAGTGACAGCGCCTGTAAGATTGTGCACGAGATCCCCGGCTCCTAACTGGTGTGGCCAGGCTGCCCTAGACCTGGACCGTGGCAGCTCCACACATGGACCCTGGCCAAAGCTTCCAGGCAGATGTAGGCCTTTCTAGTGTGGAGAAAACAGGTTCTGTCTGCAGCCAAGGAGGTGACCATCGAGTTCTAAGCCATCCTTATGAGACAGAGCTGCAGCCATACAGCCCCAGAGCCCTCATCAGCAGGGACAGAGGCCGCTGGTGCCCTCTCTGGAGCTCTTAGGGCGGTCGTCGGGGGATGTCGTCCCCAGGATTGGGAAGCAGTTCCCCAGGCCAGCACAGGGTGCAGCCCCCTAGCCAGTGCTGTGCACAGATCAGAAATGAACGACACCAAGAGCAGCACACCTTGGCTCCCGCTACAGGTCCTGCACTTCCCTGGACGACAGCTGCATAAACATCAGTGTGACACGATCAGACACAAAAATGGCCTGCTGCCTAAGCCTGGAGCCATCGTGTTCACTGATGTGGGCTGGGCGGTTGTGAGAATCCAGTAGGCTCTGGTGCAAGTCCTGCTCTGCCACACTCCTGTCTAGACTTGGTAAGCTCTGGAAACTTCTTACTGCCCTTGTTTCTTTGTCTGAAGCACGAAACTGGCTGCTGACCTCTGGCTGAGACTGTGGGTCACCTAAACGCATGGACTCGCTCACACTGCAGGACCCCCGCAGTGAGCGCCCAGCAAGCCCTGGCGGTCCTTACACTGTGACTGTCACTGGGGACTTCACGTGCTTCTGACAGAAGAGTGACAAAGAAAACAGTCAGGACACAAGCCTCCACCACCACGATGAAGAGCCCGTAGGCGTCATGTGACAGACGCTCGCTGCAGGAGCAGGCCAGGCCCTGCAGACGGCACGTGGGGCCGGAAGGGCTCAGGAAGGGCTTGGCTTCTCCTTCTCTCGCTACCCTAGAGATACCGCTCCGCAAGAATGAAAGGCCTGCTCAGAATTTTAAAAGTGTGTCTTTAAAAACTAGAAATTACATCTGCTGACATAAGCTCGGAGCAATACAGCTATTTCCCGTTAAAAGCAAAATCCAAGTTGTAAAGCTGTGCGCCCGGTACTTCCAGTCACCTTGAGAGCCGATCACATCGATCTACCTCCTGCTCCACATCCATCGACTCTGGGTGTCCAGGGCTGCCAGCGAGGGCTGGGGACCTAATGACAGGTAGCAGCCGAGCTGCTAATGCAGGTGGTCAGCTCCCACTCCCCGGAACATCCGTCTCCGCTAATGCCCCGACACTCGGCCTAATGCATCCGCCAAACCCATGAATATTTCAGTAGCTAAAACTACAGCATCAACAGAAAGTGTGACAGGTTGACAGCCAGGGTTCTTCCTATAGCTGCTGCGCACTTGTGCAGGGTCTGCAGGCAACTCAGCCCCAGGGGCGCCCCAGACCTTCCAGTAGCCTGTCCAGCGGAGAGCCTGGCTGAGAGAGTCAGCTGGGAAGGGGAAGGATGGGTGTGTGCATCCGTCGGGGTTTATTAGAGAAGCACTATAACACAAGAGACACCAAGGCATGAGAATGTACAAGACGGGTTTGCACGGTCGGCCGTGAGTCGGGTGAGGCAGCGTGCAGAGGGCATCTGCACCCTGGAGACCGAAGCATCTGTCCAAGGCTGGAGCTTGCTACAGCGTCCCTGTGAGTCCTTAGCAGGAGGCCCATGGGTCTGCAGCGGAAGGCTGAAGGGTGTGAAGCGGAAGCCTGGGAGCCGGCCCTCTAAAGGCAAAGACTAGAGCTCCTCTGGGGACCAGAAGCAGACCCAACTGACCTCACTTCCTCCTTATGCCATCCAGTCGATGAGCCACCCTCGGGTGGGTCCTCTGTGCCCTAGCTGACTTAGTTAAACTCCTGCACTTCTCCAGTTGACAGATCAGTCAACTCTGATAGCTTGGTTATGGCTTCTGAGGTCTCGGACCTTGGTCACTGAGTCACTGCACTGGGCTGTGGTGGCTCACTCCATCATGACAGGGCCCGTGATGGCAGAATCCACCACAGCAGAGTCCATCGTGGCACAGCCCACCATAGCAGGGCCCCGCCTGGCAGAGACTGCAGTGGGAGAGCCGCAGCAGAGGCATCTGCTCACCTGCAGTGGCCAGGAGGCCAAGACAGACCGGACGGGGCTTCTCTGAGATTCCACGCTCTTGTCTCCAGCACCACGATTCCTGATGACACGGCCAAAGCTCAGATGACTCCGGGTGACACCAGACAGACTTGGGTGCGGTGGCACTGTCCTGCCAGCATCGCCTTCTCACCCAGGCCCCTGCATGGCGCCGCCACCCGGGGAGCCTCCCACCTGCTGTGCTCCCACCTGGCCTGGAGGACACACTTGTCTTTGGTGTGAGGCAGGTCCTGCTGACCTGACAGCTGTCCCCTGCTCTGCTCCGGGTCACCTGACTGCACAGAAGCCCTGAATTTGAGAGCAGGGAACACACAGCAGGTAGCCAGCTGCTGCTGGGCTCTGCGCAGTCCTGCAGAGGGAGCCTGCCATCCCCACGTGCGGCTCCCACCCAGCCTCTCCCGTCCTTCGTGAAGTGGGCTGAACCAGCCAGAGGCAGAGGCGTTCAGTCCAGCAGTGTTTGCCTCCAGTTCCAGAGGCTGCTTAAAAGGGAATTTGGAATACTAAATACTTCCATGTGGAGCTTTTTCTGTTCATGCTTTTCATATTTGTATGAGCACATGTGTGTGCACACACATGTGCAGAAGTTCTCTTGTGGCATGAGATGCCCACCTCGGACCTGGGTAGCATCTACAGTTTTGAAAGGCCAGAGAGCTTTTCCAGGACAGCGACGGTGAGAGTATAGAGGTAGCCCTGACCTTATTAGTCTTTTGCTTTAAGTTTGCTGTTGTTTCCAAGCTGCAAGTGGCATTAGAGCCATGGCGCTGTTGGACTTTAAGCCAAGCCTCCATGACGGCCGGTCTGAGGTCTGAGAAGAATACTTCTGATGAAAAGGAATCTATCCCACTGGAGCAACAGTAAAGCACTCACACACAGTCAGAAGCAGGAGCCACCCTGGAAAGGACCGTGGCGCTGCTGCCCCAAACTTTTGTACTCCCCCAACCCCTGGTGGCCAGACCGGTGAGGGTAAGGGTCTCCAAGGGACGCTGAAGTGGAAGCTTTGGGATAGGCCTCCCCCGTGGGCCAGGTGTCGGTGCAGGCTCCGTCCCAGCCCTGACAAGCTCCTCCTAAGTTATCTTTACCCTGAGGCTCTACACAGGACCCCAGAGGCTCCCTGAGGGGTCTCCCTCCAAGCTCAGGGAGGACAACGGAAGAAGAGGACACTGCTCCGCTGCTGCGACTGTAAGGAGATGCCCAGATTGCGTACCTTGGATGAAAGGTTTATTGAGCTCACAGAGCGGAAGACAAAAGTCTCAGCAGTGGGATGGCATCACAGGCGGGCTCCAGAGCCTCGCTCGGTGCCAGTGGCTCAGACAGAGGGGACTAGCCACAGGGGAAGCGGGGCTGCCCGAGAACTCTGGGGCACCCAGGAGAGCACAGCAGTCCCTCAGCCTCCTCATCAAGCTGCTGTGCACCAGGTCCTTGGAAGGCCTTCCTGCCTGCTCATGCCCCCAAGGTAGGACCTTACCTGGATAGGGGCAAGCTGTCACCCTGTTCAGATTCAGGAAGGAAGCCCGGGCATGGCAGCACATATCTGCAGTCCCGGCGCTTTGGAGGCTGAGGCAGAGGGAGCACTGCGAGTTTGCAGCCAACCTGGCCACTTTGGGAACTACTGCCTCAAAGAAGACAAAGCAAGATTCAGGCAGGTGGTAAAAGGCCAGCCCACCTTTGACGCAATGTGGTAGGGATCTGCGAGTAGGCAGAATGGTGCTTGCTACCCTCTCCGCCATTCACAGAGACGAGAACGGCACTGCTGTGGCTCAAAGGGAGCGCGTCCTTACTGGGCACCCCTGTGGTGGGGTGCAATGTGTTACGCACCATGCTGGCGAGCAACACGACAGAAAGAACAGGCTATGAGAGGCGGAAAAAATAGGCTGAGGCACACCTAAGGTCCTGCAGCAACTGAGTGCGAAAGGTGACGGCAGCTCGAGCGCTTGACCCATTCCTAGGGGCGAGGGTTCCCGGCCCGGAAGTGACCAGCCTTCTTTCGCCCTTCCTTCCTCCCCTCCTCTCGGCCTCTCATAACCTGATGAGAGCTGGTGAGTTAGAGTGTGCCCCCCAGGGGCCCCAACAGAAGTGGGCATTTGGCACAACCCTGAGTGCCCACAGCAGCCTCCGCAGTGACAGGCAGGAGGCTTCCAGGGGAGCGGAGCAAGCGCAGCTCAGGCTCAGGCCCAGCAGGCTGGGTGCAGAGAGCAGCTTGCCCCCCTCCCGGTGGCCCGGGGCTGGGCTGGACTATGGCACCCAACAGCTTTAATAACTCCCCTCATCACGTAGGGCTCAGCCCCAGGCCCCGGGGTAGACCTGGCCCACAGAAGAGCTCATCGCCATGAGTATACCGGATTTTACAGAATTTTATGACAGCAGTGCATCGGCCTGGAGTGGCGCCCCTCCGCACCCAGGTTTCAAGGATTCCAGGTTTCATGGTCCTTGGCTGGGACGCAGGGAGCTTCCAGCCTGTGTAGCGTCGCGTTCGCCCTTCCGGGCAGGGCTATAGTAACTGCTACTGAGCTGAAATTAGGACATACTTTTTGCATTCACATATAGACATTTGAATTAAATTTATGTTTGACTAGTATCACGAAGGTAGACACATCACGGGTTCCCATGTGGTGCATGGTGGGGTGTTCACACTGGGTAGAAACAGCCTCTGCATCCCTGGGGCACCAGTGCCCGCGTCCTCCCTCCCCACAGCGCCCATTTCCCCCTGCCCTATGGCGCCCGCAAGCCCAGCCTCTCAGTCCGTGGTCTCTGCAACCACTGCTAAGGCAGCGTCAGCGCACCACGCCAAGACACCCCTTCTGAGTGTGGGGGGCGACCCCTCCTGCCTCCCACTCCCTTTGCTAGAGGGCTGCCCTCCTGGGTCTGCATCCTTCCGCTGCCACAGGGCCTCGTTCCCAGAGCCTGAATCTCCGGGTGCCCCACTGACACCATGCACACCACTAGCAGGTTCTCGGAGAGACCGGGCACCGGGAGAGGAGGCACAGGACGGCGGCCCCAAGGGCTCAGTGTGTAAGATGTGCGGTGGGGTGGGGTGCGGTGGGGTGGGGTGGGGGTCTGTAGGTGCGAAGCGCCTGCCAGGGGCCCTGAGGAGAACTGTTCCCAACTCAGAAGGCGCCGCCACAGGTGACCTCCGCGGCCAGCACTTGGGGCTGGGAATTTCAACCCTGACAGAGACAGAGACAGAGACAGGCAGAGATCCTGGTTCTCCTGTGGTCCTGAGAGTGTGGCTCCCAGACTAGCGACTGAAAATCTGTAGTCCCAGCACTCCGGGGTGCTGGGGCAGGAGGGTCTCAGATTCAAGCCTAGCCTGGCGATTTAGCAAATTTATGAGACAACGTCTCAAAATAGAAAATAAGAAAAGGATTGGAGATGCGGTACAGAGGCTTTGGGTTCAATTCCCAGTACCGTAGATAGATGATAGGTAGATAGGGAGAGACAGACAGACAGACAGACAGACAGCAGATACGTGATAGATGACACAGGGTGACACAGTGACCAGCGTGGCTGCCCTCCCTCCCTGCTGTCCTCAGAGCCCCGCTGATGAGACTCCACGCCGCCCTGGAGAGCGCGCCTGTCCCCACAGTCCCAGTCACTGCCCTGCCGGACCTCAGGGACAGCAGCAGGACCCTGTCACAGGGGACAGCACTGAGCAGGGACACAGGGCACGGGTGAAGGACTCAGCGTGCAGGAGGCGCGGGCAACTTGCCCTGCGCGCCCGCAGGGCTCCCAGCCGGCAGAGACTCCAAACAAGGGGCAACCTCAGCACCGGCTTAGGGAAGCCTGCTCTGTGCTCCCTCCTGGGTCGGGAAATGGCGGTCCGAAGACACAGAAACGCCCCCCAGCCCGGCTCTAAGGTGAGGCTGCCGCTTCCCTGGCGCCGTTGTTTTACGCTGTGTGCTTGATGTTCGTTTCCTTAGTTCGTGTTTGCCAGGCCTACTGATGACACGTATCCCGGGACCTGGGGTCCTGCGCAGGCGGCAGCGCGTCCTCGGGCCGGCAGCGCCCTCTGGCGTCGCAAGGAGGACATGACTCTCAGTGCAGGCTTCTGCCTTCGCCACGCGACTTGCCCTGAACTAAGCTCGGGACACCCATCAAAGCCCTGGGAGAACGCTGGTGACACAGAGCAGTGGGCTTGCGCAGGCAGGCGTCTCGGGTCTCGGGATGGGCTGAGCAGGGGCTGGAGGGGAGGAAGGCGGTCGAGGCACATTCCGAAGCCCTGACGTGGGGCTTTCCAGCCTGTTAAGAAGACAGACTCCAGGGCCTCCACTATTCACGCGAGTCGGCAGCTGCACCCCCGGTGGGAGCACACCTGGCATCACACCCGGGGCAGGTGCCCTCTCTGGTCTTGCTTTCTACATCAGTAAAGTAGCTCGGGCCTGCTTCCTCCTTCCTCGGCCGGATGTAGTGTCGTGAGGAGGTATTGCGGCCTCCGTGAATGGTGCCACACCCATAGCAAGGAAGATAAGAACTGACAGTGTATGAGTTTTATACCTCAGTATCATACAAATATCCATATTACCATTACCAGATATCTGAATACCTTTAGAGAGCTGGAGCTTTGTATCCAGGGATGCTGAGCGTCAGAGCTAGAGGGCTTGGTTCTAGTTAAGGATCTTCCAAGCACTAGCTGTGTGGCACTAGCTGTGTGACTGGAAGTACCTGCCTCACTTCTCTGAGTGTCACTCGCCTCTGTGTGAATAGCCAAGTAAAAGTTCTCCCCGCAAACTCCTAATGACTTCTCAGATGTATAATGCATATAAATGGTTTAGCAATAGCTAGCACATACCAAGTTCTCCATGGGCGCTAGTTAATAATATTGAGAAGAAGATTCGAGTTTTTCTAAGAAGTGATTCAGAGGTCAGTCCCATGCATGCATCAAAAAGTTGTGGGGAGCAATAAGGAAAGCGATTTCACTAATATGTATCATATTGTTTGTGACAGCTCTTAGTGTCCCCCGGGAGCAATAGCAAGGGGATTTAGAAAATAAAGACAATAAACAAGATTGAAGTCAGTCAGAAGCCTCTTTACTTGATGGTCAAGGGACCTGAAGAACAGGAGTAGGAGTGTTTGTTTATACCTTTGCCAAGTTCGTATCAGGAAACACAGGGTTGTCTGGCAGCTAATAGCTGAAATTGTCCAGGCAAGAAGCCTTTCTCAAGACTGAGGTAGCTTCACTGCTTTCGGCACTGTGGCCTTGTCCTGCCCTCACACGTGTGGCCAATGTCCAGCTTCAGCAGCTCCCAACAACTGTTAGAGATCGAGAGGACAGCACAAGATGAGCCACCGCAGAGGGCGCAATGTTAAAAGACAGATAGCAGAGGGACAGGTGCAGGTGAGTCAGCGGTGGGGAGCAGGAGGTGGATGTCTAGGTACGGGAAGCCGGGGGTCGGCAAGGGAGGCCCCTTGTGCACAGTGCCTGCCTTCCTAGTGCAGAGCGGGTACCTGGGCACAGTGCCTCTGAACTGCTTTCCTCGTCTGTCCTCCCTCCTCAGATCAGCCACATCAAGGATCTTTGAATGAGAAGCCTCAACAATGTAGGACCAGGTATAGAGGGTTAGGGGTGGTGTGCCAAAAGGCGCATCCAAGGCAGGCATCAAGGGTGGCTCACCCACCGAGGGCACCTATTGCAGCTGTGAGCCCGGCTGAGGAAGGGCCAGAAGCACTGACCGAGAGCACGGGCTTGGGAAGTGCCCGTCTATGAGCCCAGCCTGGGGATGCTCCTCCCCCTCCACCCCTGACCCTGCTTTGGCTGTGGCTCCTGAACAGCTGAAGGTTCTGTGGAGAGAACTGCTTGACTTGGGCTTTGTTTAGAAGAAGACTCTACAAAAACTAAAAGATTCTAGCAGACAAAAGCAAGCCATCAAAGGTAGTATTGGTTAGTGGCACCGACAGCTACAGCAAACAATAGATACAGTCTACCTCCTAACCGGGGAAATGCACAATTTCACTCTAAAGATTTCCTTACCTCAGCTCCTTTTATTTAGTCACGTCCAGTGTTCAACAACAAAAAATTACAAAGCAGGTGAAAGACAAGCAAACCTTACAGTCTGAAGGGCTGTGACACAGACTTTGGAGCCACGAGGCAGGGATTCAAGATGACAGCAGTGACGAGATGAGACCGTAATGCGGTAGGTGGGGGGAGGAAGCAGAGAAACGGAAACACCAGGAAAACTTTAAAAGAAACCTCAGCAAGAAGCACAATTCCAACTGAGGAACAGCAGTGACTCGCAGCACGGTGAACGTGGCAAGAGAGCACTAGTGAGTGGGAGGAAACGGGCAGGGGCCACATCCAGGTCTGAGACACAGCGAGGAAGCATCCGAGAACGGTGGACAATCACAGCTGTGGGGAGGGGCAGGAGGTGGGCACAGCAGCCTGCCATACCAGAAAAGAAAACAGAAGGGAACAAAGAAATACCGAAAGCCGTGATGATGAGGGATCTCCTAGGATGAATGGAAGGATGATAAATCAAAGATCCAAGAAGCTCAGAGAACGCCAAACAGAACGAACGCACCAAGTCTGCTGTTGGGTACATTATATGTCAGCCTAAGAAAGTCAAAGACAGAGGAATCCATGAAAGAACCCAGAGAAAAAACTACCTTTACCTACAGAGAAGTAAAAATTAAAACTTTTATTGGAAAACTCATCAGAAATAATGAAGCTGAAAAGGAAGACGAGTTAAATACTTAAGACTGTTTGAAGGAAAACATCAACAACCTAGATTTTGTAGTCATCAAAATTAAAAATTAACATTTAAACATAAAGAAGAAATGCTTTCTTGAACAACTTTGAGGGATTTGGTGCCAGTCGCCTTATTCTGGATGAAGGGAAAGGGGAAGAGGAAGAGGAAGAGGAAGAGGAAGAGGAAGAGGAAGAGGAGAAGGGGAAGAGGAAGAGGGGAAGGGGAAGAGGAAGAGGAAGAAGAAGAAGAAAAATGTTAAACTATTCAAAGAAAAGTAGAACTATACAGTCAAGACCTCAAATCTACATAAAGAAAGGAAAAACATTATAGAAGGAATACATAACAGTTATAAAATATTGTCTTTTTCGTATTCTTGCCCAGAAGGTAACAGTTTGTTCAAAACAATAAGAGCAACAAGGAATTTGGCGAGCGCAGCTTGCGTTCAACAGCACGAGCGGCCACAGTGCACGCTGGTGGGAGCGGTGAGCCGGCAAGACTCACTGTTACAAGAAACCAACCCACTTGCGCCACCTTCAAGGTAGGCTGGAACTAGTTGAGCATTTACGTTACAAACTACAGGGCAGTTAATTTACAGTGTTTCTGAAGTATAACTGATAACCTAAGAAAAACTAGAATTACAGGAATTACACAAAACACTCCACACAAAAAAATAATCTAGAGAAAAAAGAAGAAGAAATTAAAGGCGAGGGCTGAAAATAACAAATATAGTCTATTTTAATGGAACCAAAGCACTGATTTCTTTAAATGTCAATAGCCTAAATGCATCCATTTACAAATAGTGACTACCACAGTGGATTCAAACAATAAAGACCCAACTAGACACTGCTTAAAGAAATCCACTTTAAGTAGAAAGACGTGGGCAGCTCTGAAGTAGAGGAGGAAAACGGAGAACAGGGCACACGGCTCACCCTTGTGGAGAGAAAGCCGGAGGAACTGGACGCCAGCATGGTGCTCAAAATATGCCAGACTTAGAACATCAGTACCAATTTCCTCTCGTGTTACGTAGAATATCTTTTTAAAATTACTTCGGGTGGGGAAGGAAAGAAGACAAGAAAACAGAAAGAGAACAATTAGCAACAGGATTAGTGCGAGGCAGCGGAGCAGAGAGAAGGGAGTGGTGTGCGGGGTGGAAATAGCCAAAGTTTGCTGTGCCAATTGCCCAAACAAAGCAGAACTGTTGGTCTGTATCACTGGGATGCACTAGTAATAATGAAATAAAATTAAAAGAAACCTGGAGAGCTGAGTGCGGTGGCACACAGCTATAATCCTGAGTGCTGTAAAGAGCTTGGAAGGCTGAGGCAGGAGAACTATTATGAGTTCAAGGCCTGCAGGGGCTACACAGTGAGTTCAAGGCCACTACATAGTGAAATTTTGTCTCGAAAAAAGCCAGCAAGCTAAAGTAGCTGTGTTAACTGCAGCCGACACTGACTCCAGAGCTAGCAAAATTATCAGAGGTAAAGATGTCAATTATGTAAGGACAGAAAGGAGTAAAGTCTCCAGGAAGACAGAACAGTCCTTAATATGAGTTGGTAACAACGAAGCATCAAAATGTGTAGTGTAAAACTGGCAGAAGGATCCCAAGCAGATGAACCCACCTCTGTATCTGAGACCCTGACCTGCTGTAGTCTGTCTCCTAGGCAGAATAGGAGGACACAGGGGACCTGAGCAGTGCCACATGTCTGCTGAGTCCAGCTCCCCTGAACTCCCCCTCTAACAACAGTAGAGGGCTCCTGTGGGACACTTGCCAGGACAGGGCCCTTCTGCACCATTTACACACTGGGTAAAATGTTAAGAATTTGAGGCTGGCCCTCCTTTTTTGATCTTACTGCTTTGGCATTTTCTGCCACCATGAACTGCTACCCTTTGCCTTGGAGCCAGTCAAGTATGGACTGAAACCTCCACTGACTGTGAGCTAAATAAGCCATTCCTGCCTAAATTTTGGACATCAGGTATTTTGTCTCAGCAATAGGAGAAAAGCAATTAAGGCAGAATTTAGTACTGAGAAGTGAGCTGATTGCTGTGACTGTACATGACCATGTGGTTCAAGTCTTGGCAATGGCTTATGGGAAGAGATAGGAAGGGGTCAGAGATGCCACCTTCAAGGAAGCACCAGAATTCCTTCAGCTGTTCTGTATGGAAGATTCTAGTCAGAGTTCAGAAGTCCAAGAGGCTGAAAGAAATCCTGTCAGTAAAGACTGGCCCTGGAAGTTTTCTGCTGGAAAGAAGGCCTGCAATGGGTGCTGGACTCCAGTTGACGTGCGTTGTGCCTCTGCAGAAAGTTTGCGCGAATCTTGCTCTTGTCCAGAGACATTTCCTGAGACTGAGATTAAGGGCCTATGGTGGTTGACACATTGTGTCAACTTGAGGGGTCAGAAGCTTGGCTGGATCGGCTCAGTGACACCACACCCTAGGGCATGGAGGGCCCTCTCTGGGACATGGAGGGCCCACCCTAGAGCAACTCAGCACAAGAAGGGTAAAGAGGTTGAGGAAGGATTCTGTGCACCACCTCCTTGGAGGCGCTCCCGTCTTCGCAGTCAGTGTGGAAGGAAGGGGGAGAGGCTTGACAGACACTGCAGCTGTGTCTGCTCCCTCTGCTCCACTGCTTTCCGCTCCTGTGGGGAGCCACCTTCTTCCTTGTGCTACTCTGCCTAGGAGCCAGCTGAGTATGGACAGAGACCTCCACTGTGAGCTAAGTAAACCTTTTCTTCCTTAATTTTGGGTGTCAGTCATTTTGTCCAAGCAATGAGGAGAAAGTAACTGATACAGGGCAAAAGACTGATTGACCTGGTGGAAGAAATTTCAAGGCAGGGCCAGAAATATAGTTCAGCAGCACAGCACCAGCCTAGCAAGCACAAGGTCCTAATGTTAATTCCCAGTATCCATACAAAAGAAAAGAAAGAAATTTCAAGGCAATGCTGGTGTGATAGTTCAGTGGTCTAAGCACCTGCCTGGCAAGCACAGGGACTCAGGTTCAATACCTGGTACCACATGTCATGCCAGCCCTGCACCAAGCCAGCCACTGAAACCAGGCATGCCTGCACATGTCTGTAATTTCAGTGCTGGGGAGACTGAGACATTATAAGTCTGAGCTGAATAGCAAGACCCTGTAGCAAATAAATAAATAAATAAATATTTAAAAAATGAGATTTCAACCAAGATGGTGCCAAAGGCAAAGAAAGAAGCCCCTGTCCCTCCCAAAGCTGAAGCCAAAGCAAAAGCTTTGAAGAGCAATAAGGTCATGCTGAAAGGCATCCACAGCCACAAAAAGAAGAAAATACAAGCATCACCCATCCACTGCAGCTCTGAAGGCAACTCAAATACCCTTGGAAGAGCGCCCCCCCCCAGGAGAAACAGCCTGGAGCACCATGATATCATCAAAGTTGCCCCTGACCACAGAGGTAACCATGAAAAAGATGGAGGACAGCAACACGCTTGTGTTCGTTGTGCATGTCCAAGCCAGTAAGCAGCAAATCAAGCAAGCTGTAAAGAAGTTCTATGGCACTGATGCTGCCAAGGTCAATGCCCTAACCAGGCCCAATGGAAAGAAGGCCTATGTTCAGTTGGCCCCTAACTGTGATGCACTGGGTGTTGCCAACAAAATTGGGACCATCTAAACTGAGTCCAGCTGGCTAATTCTAAATATATATTTTTCCAAGAAAGAAACGAAAAGAAGTTTCAAGGATGTTGAATATTGAGAGTACAGCATGGCTACTGTTGGGGGCTTTTAGCCAGATTTATGTTGAGAATCAAGAGCAAAGAGCCCATCAGTATGATTTAAAGTGCTGTTTGGTCAGAGATAAAGATAAAGTTAAGGATCTATCTTTAACAAAGATAGAGTTAAGATCTCTGTTGCTGAGAAGGAGTAGAAGGACAGCATCACCTGAGAGCATCCCAAGAAGCAGCGAGTCTCCACCAAACGAAAGACCTTGACTTGAAAAGAAACCTGCACCCCACCATGTTCCGGAACGGTGTGGCCAAGCCAGGTTCCAAAGTGGCTGGAGCATAGAGAATTTATTCCTCAGAATCAGGTTCAGAGTGCTCAGTAATTCAGGCCCTTGACCCCTATCGTCAAAGAAGAAAAAATCTTGATAACTGCTCCAGCTGGCACCAGACCTTGGCATCATCCTTGTGGTGCTGGTTTTAGGAACATGCAGAATGCAAGAGTTCTAAGGTTAAAAAGGCTCCCACCTAGATTTCAGAAGGCCTGGGAGACCAGGCAGTGTGCCCCTGAGAGGGCAGTGTGTGGCGCTATGAGAGTGAAGCCAAAGGTGCAGCGGAGACCCCAGAAGTTTGAAGAAGCCAGGAGCACAGACTGTCTGAGCAAATCTGTAAGGAGGCAGCAAGGCAGGCCCAAAGGAGAAGCCATGAGAGCCACGACTACCACAAGTGCCACAGAGGTGGAGCCACATGGAGCTCACAGTTTGCCACAGACGGCAGTGGATATTGCATGTGGGACTCCAGGACTTAATGTTTGCCCTGCTGGATTTTCAAGTTATTTTGATTCCTGTCGGAATCCCTTCCTGGTTCTTGTCTCTGCCCAAGAAGTCTAAACTCATAATCCTAAAAACTGGTCATTGGAATTCCACCAAGTTAATTCCAATCTACCACTCCCAGCGCCACCCACAGTGATAACAAAGACACTAAGACCATATATATATATATATATATATATATATATATATATATATATATGAAGGTGGCCATGAAGGTGGCTTTCCGGAACCAAGGGAGTGACCCAGGGTTGCACTCAGGTTTTATTCGATGGAGAAAGGGGAGTGGCTTGAGAAATGGAATTGTGGGAAGAAGGTGAGCAGTGTGAGCTGGGCTAGGCAGGTGGCCTCATTCACTTCCACCATAGGCAGAGAGGATATGCAGAGGAAGTAATTTGTACTATGCTACTGAGATAGTATCTAACATATCAGGGGTTTGGTGCTTCCACTCTGATGTGCAATCTTTCAGGCGCCTGGAAGCCATAGCCTCTATCTTGAGGCTCAATCCCAGCCAACAGCATGGAGCACTGGCTCTTCATCCTGTCTTGACATGGCCCATATTGGAGAGTAGCAGGTGTGGCTTATCAGGGAAACACATGTGCCATCTTCAAAAATTATCACCGGCACCTTGGCTAGACCAATATATACTGCTTAAGGCCAATTTCAATATGAGGAAACAGGGTCAGGCTCAGCCAAAATGGAGACAGTCGCTCCTCTTTCAAGGGGAGCTGCTCAAGCAATCCTCGACAGATCCCAGTGTTTTGTATCCTCCTGTTTGTAGCTTTTGGAATGATATTTTTCTTGTGCCGTTGAGTGTTGGAAGTGTTTTAACTTTATTTGTGCAGGAGCTCACAGCTAAGAGTTAGGACTGTGTAACTCTTAGAATGGAGTAAAATGACTATTGGATAAAGGTTTGTACATGACTGTTTAGGGGACCAGAGGTGGAGTGTTACGGTTTGTGTCTAGGTGTCCCCCCAGAGCCTCATGCAGCTAGAGTGTGTGATTGACTCATGGTCCAAAGCTGGGATTGGGCTGTGAACGCTACACTCACCATGGGCGAGCAGCTTAATACAATATAAGGGAGGGAAGAGACTTGCTTTCTGCTGCTCCTCTCTTCTTGCTCTTTCTGCTTTTGCTATTTTCCAGCACCATCGACTGTTGCCCTCTGCCCTGTGTCACTCTGCCTTGGCTGCAGTTGAAGATGGACTAAAACCTCCACAAACGGTAAGCTGAATTGTCTCATCACTCTTCTCTCATTTCTGGGACAAAATACACAATACCCAAAATGAAGGAAGGAAAGCTCTATTAGCTCACAGTCAGTGGAGGTTTCAGTCCATACTCGGCTAACTCCAAGGCAGAGTAGCACAGGGCAGAGAGCAGCCGTTCATGGCAGAGACAAAGAGCAAAACGTGGCAGCAGCTCCGGCGGCTAGCCGGCCTCTCCCCCTCCTTACACTGTAATGCAGATCACGCACCCAGAGCCCGGGTGCAGCACTCACACCCAAGAATCAGTCACAAACTCCAAAAGCTGCCCCACGCATGACTGCGTGAGGCCTTGGGGTGGGGGACCCCTATACAAACCATAACATTAATAAACCTTTAGTTCCTAAAAAAAAGTCTAATAATAGTAATACAAAATGTTAAGGATTTGAATCATACAATACCTGTTCTCAGGGGAGAGTGGAGCTCTCAGTAACAAACACATACTCAGAAAGCCCCCCAAATGAAGGTTAAGCAACCCCGGGGGTTGAAGAGAAAAATCTCAAAAATGTGAAAATATTTTCAGTAAAATGGAAACACAACTTATAAAAAGTCATGGACTGCAGTGAGGCAGTTCTTCGAAGGTTTTTGCCTTTAAATATGTATGCTTGGGTGCAAAGATCTAATCAGCATTATAGCTTTCCTCTGAGGAGATTAGAAGAAGAGGAAAACATTAAATCTAAAATACACAGAATTAAATGAGTACTTAAGACTCAAAGTCAGTGAATTTGAAAACAGTAAATCAGCGCAAATAAATTAACTGAGCTCCTTGGAGAAATCAAAGAAAGTGACAAACCTGTGCCCAGGTAAATTAGGAAGAGTAGGTAAAGACACAAATTGCTGACATCAGGAATGAGAGAAGGGTCATGTCTACCGATCCTGTGGACGGTAAAAGGATAAAGAAGATATGCAAGGAACAGCTCCGGGCCCAGAGGCTCAATAACCCAGATGAAACGGATCAATTCACGGAAGGATACAATTTAATAAAATTCATGCAGAAAACTAGGTAACCTTGTTATGTCCATGTCCATTAAGGAAACAGAATCCTAATTAACTAGCGGACTTCCACACAGGACACCCTGAGCCACGCTAGTGAATTCTTCCAAACATCTACACAAGAAATTGCACCATTCTCCATAGTCCCTTTCAGGAGACAGAAGTGAAGGAAAACTTCCAAACTCAGTCTCCAAGGCCAGGATTACCTAACACCCAGGCAGCAAAGCCACTGCCACAAAGAAAAAGTGCAGATAAGTCCCTGTGGACAGAGACACAACTGTCTTAAACTAGACATCAGAAGAAAACAGCCAATCAGAAGTGTGAAGTGTCCCCCCAGAGCCCCAGCCATGAGCACCCACAGGAGAGGTAGCAAGGGGCACGGCAGAGGCAGCCACAGGCACCCAAGGGTGCCTCGAAGGAATGGCACCTGGGAAGTATACAGGAGCAAAAATCCTTCAACACACCTTGCACCCAGCGAAGAAGACAAGGGAAGAGCCACATCCCCAGGGTCTGTTTCCACAGCTGAGAAAGTGCCAAGTCAGAAACAAAAGGCCCGGAAGGGCCCCAGCAGTCTAAGTGACACACGATTGGGCTCTGGGCCTGCCACCATTATGCCTGTAGCACCAGGGAAGACATGAAGGAACTAACAGGCTGCAGAAAGAGGAAACTAGCACACCTAAACCAGCAATGCATCCTGGGGACCATGTGCCAGCCAGGTCGGATTCATCACACTGAGAATGACAAAAGCGTACAGGAAACCAGAGAAAGAGAAAATGTCCCAGGCAAAAGTATGTGATCGTTACATTTCGGAATCTTGACTTCTGGAGACACCCGAAAGTGGTCTCAGAAGTTTGTGCAACTTCTAGACAGAGAAGTCAAGAAGACATTAAGAAACACTGCACCAGAAGCAGCACGGCAGAATGCTGAGGAATTATTTCCTCAGAAATTCCAATTTCTGAGTGAAGTGGAGCTCCAATTCCCAAACCTGACAGAGGAAGCATCTTGCCACACTTGGAAGGGTTCAGGCATTGTCCCTGTCCTAGACCAGGGCAGGCAGACGCAGAGACTCCAGTCTCCACTTGAGGCAGGAGACCGCTAAGGAAAATGCTGGTGAAGGAGGGAGGCTCTGCTGACCTGGGACCCCTATCCTGGCTCACAGTGGAGGTGTCAGGTCCCAGCTCAAGGCTGGTAGAGAGGAGGATCTACCTTGGAGCCTCTTTTGGGACTGGACCGACCTTCTGAGGTAAACAGCAACCCAAGGCCAGGCTGCCAGGGGCAGACACAAAGGAACAGACGACCAGGTAGCTTGTACACGATGAGTCCCTGAAGCGCACCCGTCCCTTGGCCAGCCCTAACCCTGATTACCATGCCACCGACTGCAGATCTGGACACCATGACAGTTCCTCCAGGGGCCACAAAATGCCAAAAACTCCACCACCCAGTGGAGAGGCTGAGTGAAGCTACCCATTGGCCGTAGTCATTGCTCGGACCAAACCTTCAGTCCAACCCCAAGCCACAGGCTCGAAGCCCTCCACGCCAAGCGCCTCTGGCTGAGCTCTCGTCCCAGCCCTCCACCTGGAAAGCATGCCCTGCTGCCCCTCTTGGGGGTCCTGCTCCAGTCTTTGCTGAGGGCATCAAGGGCTGGATGAGACCCCAACCCTGTGACACAAGGGAGAGGGCAGAGCTGACGGTCTGCGTGCCTCCGGCAGCTCAGCCTGTCCTGTGTGCTGGGCCAAGCCATCCACACCTCTGGCCACCATTCGTGGGCACAGGAGAAATCTAGGCCCCCGATGGCATGTCTCCTCTGTCACCTCCTTTCCCAGCATGCACTACCTCCGTCTGTAGAGCGGGGTGCAGGGTACAGGCGGCCTGGCCAGCCCAGTGCGAGGCTGCCAGGTCAGGCAGATGGGGCTGAGAGGCCACCTGAGGCCAGGGGAGGGTGAGCGCTGGTGGGGCCCCTGGCTGAGGACCAGCCCTGGCCCAGCACTGGAGAAAAGACAGAGGGTGAGAGATGCTGAGAGCC
Organism: Myocastor coypus; assembly: GCA_004027025.1. Taxonomy (NCBI): domain Eukaryota; kingdom Metazoa; phylum Chordata; class Mammalia; order Rodentia; family Myocastoridae; genus Myocastor; species Myocastor coypus. The sequence continues at coordinate 49,607 of PVJA010012005.1, forward strand.
CTCTTGGGGAGGGGACTAAAGCAGGAGGAAACGGCAAGTCCCGGCAGGTACAGAAGAGCATCTCCTGGGGCCGCTGCCCACTGCAGAGGGAGCGTGCAGACGGCACCAGGGCGGCGGCCGCGGCCCAGCAGGCCTGGGGGCAAGTGTTCCTTTCCTTGGCCAGGGCAACACAGATGCTCTGGGAGGGGCAGTGAGAGGAGCGGGAGAGGCCTGAGCCGACAAAGAAACCAAGAGCCCGGGACAACCGCGGCGCAGGGTCTGCACAGAAATGACTGTCCGCTAAAACGCTAGCGGTGCGAATGAAGGAAAGCGGAAGAGGCCATTCGACATCTCTACCGAGGGACACGGGGCTGGGGGTGGGGGTTACTGTGGAAGTTAGCAGTACAAGATGCTGAGAAAAGAGAACTTCTCAGCGCTAGTAAAACTCCAGAGTGCCACCGAAGCAGAGCAGACGCCCTGCCACTCTCATGCCTCCTGCGCCAGCTGGAGGGGGACGTGGCCCCCTGCGGAGGCTGTCTGCCCCGCCCCACCCCTCACCTCCCCTTGCCCTCCCTTGGGCCTCGAAGAAGGCAGGGGCACACTGCAGTGGCCCCTACCTGGAAGGGAAGCATCTGGGGCTCTCATTTGCATATCCAGTGTTCTTATCAAACTTTCAGTTCCACCTCCACACACCTCTGGGACACAGGCCTAGAGCTGCCCTTTAAGGTGCTCACGCCCCAGCCCCTTCTCACACTGGGCTGAGGGGGCACCCTCCTGTGTACTGAGCCCCTGCGCACAGTCCCTGTTAAAGTAGGCTTTACCTGGCAATCCTGTAGCCCACTCATGATACAGTTAGAAAAATCCTTCTGCACTGCCTTGCAAAACCAAACCCATATATATATTCTGAGACATATACACATTCTCTGCCAGGTATGTGCCTAAAGCAATGGTGAAAGGAATAGGGTTCTCAGCCACATTTTTTTAAGAGCATTAAAAGGGGGCGTGGGGGCTGGAGGGGAATCTTACCCAGGGTCAGGCGTGTAAACCAGCCCAAGCAGCGGCAGCAGCAGGAGTGTCCTGGGGCTGGCAGCAGCGACCCCCACAGAGTGCAGGGCGACACTGGCTGTGGCGACCTGGTGACAGCGTGAGCGGTACTCAGTGTGACACATCGGCATCGTGCGTGAGTGTCAGCTAGTCGCGCTTGGCTCAGGAGGCGTGGAAAGGCTGCTCTGACAGTAGTCTGTTCAAGAACTTTTGTGGAAAGATTTGAGCTTATGCTAGAAGATTCTTACAGAAAGCAAGCTGAAGTAGATGTGTAGCAGCGTGTGCTTGGAATTTTAGACACTGCAGGAGTGGAACGATTTATAGCAGTGAGACATGTCCCTGGAAAACCGACAATTGTGGCTTTGCTTTCGTTTATTCCATCCCCACACGGTCCACATCTAGTGATTTGCAAGATCTGAGAGCCTGCTGTGGCAAGCTTGGGGACCAGGGCTCGATCCCCAGTCCTGCATGCTTCGCCAGCCCCACCCCCAGGGCACGCTGAACTGGCAACCGAGTCTGGGTGTGGTGGCGCTGTAATCCCAGCGCTGGGGAGGCTGAGAACAGCGGGATCACGGCAAGTCCGACTGTGTAGTGAGGCCTTGTACCAAATACATAAAATGAAGAATAAAGATATGAGAGAACAGATTCTTCGAGTGAAAGGGACTGGTGGTGTTCCAGAGATGCTGGCTGGTAATAAATGTGACTTGGAAGATAAAAGAGCTGCAGGAAGACGACGAGGTGGAAATCCAGCAAGACAGCGCAGCAGCTGTGCACTCTCAGAATCTTCTGCGAAAGCAAAAACAAATGCTCACGAGATCTTCTATGAGCTGGTGCAGCAAGAGAACAGAAAATCTCCAGTGCATGGGAAGGCCTGAAAAAGTCACCGTGCCAGCTGCTTTAACATACTAAATGCATTGTGGCTCTGAGCCAGTGCATAGAGCTACTGCCCGTTTCAACACTGCCAGCATTACAACTTTGTTAAGCCTACCAAGATCATAAGTGGACCTTCCTGGGGTAGTGCCCCATCAGAGGCAGATAAAAGCTACCCTGCCGGCTCACATGCTATAATGACTTCCCTCTGTGAAAGAGTTTTATTTAGATAATAGTCCTAGAGTATGCAGCTGGTAAAACCAGAGGCTGCATCCAGTATTACTGCTAACAGACATTCCTTCATCTAACAATGTTGTGCATGTATGAAAATGGTATACTGGATACTGTAACACACCCCAAACTCTGTAGAGTACAATAGTGTAAACCCTAAAAGCATCATTATTATAGCATAATAAAAGAAAGTCCAAAGAGCTCTTATAGAGAATACTCCAAATAACTTTACTGATTCAACCCAGAGCCCAACCCCAGCTTGTGAGACTGCCCACAGCCTGCCAGAAACTCATTCAACCCACCATCCAGGCCCAGAGCATGACTGGGACCAGCTGGGGCTCACTGGACCCCCATTCACCCCTGGCTTGGCATGTGTGTGGGCCCACTGGATCCCTACTCCAGCCAGCACCCAGAGCTAGTGTGTATGGGGGAACCACCAACTGATCCACTGGACCCTCATTCCAGCCAGCACCCAGCTCAGGTGTATGTATGAAACTTCCTCCATCAGGCAGGCTGGGTGTGAAACTCTGCAGCACAACTCCCTGCAGAGAGGCTAGAGGCAAGACCCACCCAGCTGATCCAGGAGCAGAACATCTTCCCAGAGTGCCACAGCAGGTTCACCTCCAAGGGCTGCAGCAGGAGGAGGTGGAGCTCAGCAGCCAGACCCAAGCCACACCCACCTGGACAACTTTGAACTTGGTAGATCCAGACTTGGAGATAAGGCAAGAATGCTACCAAAGCTCTACACCAAAGGTCAGAGGGCAGAGCTATACAAAATGACAAAGAGAAGAAGCAAACTGTGCTCTCAGGCCCCGAGCCCACCCAGAACAAATGCAGGGGACAATAGCACAGAAGAGATTGGAGATCACACACCTGAAATCTCTGAAATAATAGCATCCGAAGCAAAGGAACAACTGCAGAAAGACAGAGGAAAATAGATCAGAAATAATTGCTGAAGTAAAAAAAAAAATAAAGAAATTATAACTATAATGAAAGAAGTACTAAGTGATTGTAAAGAAGACACTGATTAAAAAAAAAAAAGAGAGAGAGAGATTAGAAAAATGATGGAATCCCTGAATGACCAATATAGGAAAGTCACAGAATGCACGAAGTAGATTCAAAGTGCTATCCAGGAAATTGAAACCTAAAAACCATTCCAGTGAAAGTGAAAATAAACGTTCAGACCTGAAGACACTGTTGCAGTTAGTGAAAAGGTAAGAAAAGTTGTCTTAAAAACAGTTAGCATGCAGGAAAAAATAATTCAACATCTGAAAGACAATGCAAAGATGAACAATGTAAGACAGACAGGCATCCATGAGAAAGGAGCCAATACAAATAATATAAAAAGAATATGGACAGGGTCGGCGAGATGGCTCAGCAGTCTAAACGCCTGCTTAGGCAAG
>PVJA010012006.1:0-53133 GCA_004027025.1 Myocastor coypus
ACACTGCACTCTATAGAATGATTGTGAGGACAATATGCAATATGTCAACTTTCAAAGAAATGAAGGGGGAAAAGAAAAAAAAAAGTAATGTGGATTTAGAAAGGTTAATATTTAATTGTTTGATCAATCTTATATACCTATATATATTAATCTAAACTGAGCTGATGATGAAAATATGTAATATAACCATTGTTAAATTTAAATAATAAAAAAATTGAAAAAAAATAAAATAAAATCATAGGTATCACAAAAAAAATAGAAATACAGTTACTATATATGCAAGTGCAATTTATTGGGACCCAATTATAAATCCTATACTAGATCTTTCAAGGATCACAAATATGTTCTTGCCTTGTAGATCCATGGCAACTGAAAGGTGAATTTATAATATAGGTAAACTATATAATAGATATTTTTTAATTACTGACACAACCAGGTAGGATAGAATACTTTAAAAAATTGCCCTAACTGCAAGGAGATCAAATACATACTCATTCTGTAAAGGAAGACAGAACAATGGGGAGCATTAGGGAATCTAATAACTGTACTTACCATATCTTAAACCTCTGCAGTTGTCTTTCATAGGTCTTACAAATTTGCATTATATCTCTGGTTACATATTTGAGTATTGTCTTTCTCTTTTCTAGGCATGTCAAGTCCCTGGGAACTGGATAAGCATGTTTTCCCCAAAATTGAAGCCCTGACATTTAGTTATGGACACTTGATAAAAGCTTCCTCTAGAAATGGATGGGTGAGCAAATTAACTGAATTGCCAGGTTGTGGTAAAATGGTATTTGGGGTGAGGTAGCTGAAATGTTGGGTGTGACATAAAACGAGACTAAGATGTCTCTCATTTAGTTAATGACAGTGAGGTAAATCCATTAAATAACTGCAAGGATCATAAAATAACTCTGTTCAATTTCTATCCTTACAGAGGTTGAAAATAGACAAGTGGATGAGTGGGAGGTACAGTTTAGCAGCAGAATACTTCTCTAGCATGTGTATGGTTCCCACTTGTGTATAATTCCTGTCACTTCAAAAATAAAAATGAAAGAAAAAGAGAAAAACAGAAAATTAGAGCTCAAACTGAGCATACATTCTTTATACCACATAGCAAGAATATATTATTATATTCTGATAATATTCAAAGAGAGAATAATTGAAATCATTAGAAATCTGAAAATTCATAATGGGATATAACTTTCCAGGACTTAAAAAAAAAATGGAAAAGAATCAGAAGTAGAGCTGAGGCATAAAACATTTCTATGGTTGTTAAGAGATTTTTGGCCATCGCAGGCAGGTTTAATTCTAGATTCAGGATATATGTTATTAATAGTAGAATAAAAGAACTGGAGGAGAGTTAAGATGTGCACGTCAGAGTTTTTGTAACATCTTTTCAAAAAATAAGTCCCAGTATGGCACAATCCAATTTAAATTCAAACCACCTGAAATCTGTGTGGTAGACGCCCCCTGCTGGCCCTGAGAAGGAATGAGCTAAAAGTACTAACTAATGGCAGATTCGTTTCAGACTTTTGAGGAAAGAATGCAGAGCATGTTTCCGCGTAGGTAAGAAGAAAACGTCCTGTCTTGCTCCCAAAAAATATAGTTAATACCCAGGGGTGAAATACAAATGTTTACAAGATTTTTAAGCAACCTGCCTTCTCCAGAGCTGGAAAATATAGTGTCAGCAGGATTCTGAATATAGTGTCAACAGCAGGCAGTTTCTATACAATACAATAAAGATCTGAGAGTCAACACAGACAGAACCCACTCACAGGCTGATAGACAAGAGAAGCCAGAAAATTTGTTACTGGACAGGACACTCAAAGAAGATTCTTTTGGTTGAAGACTGGAAGAGCCTTCTTGCCACTCACTTAAAGCTTGAGATTAGTGGATTTTGTTACATATAGATGGCTCTGGAGAGACAAAGGGAAAAAGAGATCTTGGGGAAAAAACAATAAAATAAAAAGACCCATCCATGGAAATTCAGGTCAGTTCTTGAACTAAAATTCTCAGTTCACCATTTCTGAATGTATCTTCTTAAAATCCAGAGTAATTCTCAAGGACAGTAAGAAGATAGTGCTGAGTCATTTTGATGGAGAAATAATCTATGGCCTTAGTTTTTTATTTACTGAATTAATCCACTTATTGCTTGTGCTTTATCAGAATATAAAAGCTAATGCAGTGTTTAATTTCTTACCAGACTCACAGAACTGATACATGTAGTAATACATGTACTAGTACATGGTGACAAATGACTATAATTAATGTGAAATATTTCTCAAAGATTAGGAATACTAAAGAAAGAACATATGAATAAAAATGAAAAATGCTAAGGAATATGTGGTATCATTATTATTAATATATTCTGATATGACTTCCTCTTTCCAAAGACAAGTAGGGCTCCCTAGCAGTGGTTTAGTCTTCTGCTTAGGTCAGTGATTGAGTCATAATCCCCTTCAAATTGATTGCACAAAGATGGCTGAAAAAAATAAAGGAAACTGATATCAGTTGTGTCAGAAAACACACTCCTCTATTACAACATCCCACCACTTGAGATATTCTAACACTTTTGTTCAATATGTTTGCTTTTTATTTACTTTTTTCTAATTTTTTTGTGTGCCAGAGACCAAATTTAGGACCTTGTGCTTGCCAGGCAGATGGTTATGCTAGTATTCTATCTCCCTGGCCCTACTGTTTCATTTTGTTGTGTTGCCTTTTGTGGTACTGGGGATTGAATCCAGAGCTTTTGAATACCTGGCCCTTTTCCATTTTTTTTTTTTGAGACAAAGCCTTGTGAATTTTCTAAATTGCTCAGGCTAGGCTAGAACTCAACTTCCATCTGCCTCCACCTTCCAGAGTGCTTGGTTTACAGGCACGAGTCACCTATTACACAGAAAGTTCTTGTAATAACTATTGCTATTTTAATGTTCAATGTCTTACTTCAACAGCCGTACACTAACTTCTTGTCAATCACATCCCCTGCAGGCAATGTGCAAGCAAAGAACTAGGGAGACTCCCAGGGAGACTTGTGCTTGTTTTGGCAACTGAATTTATTTTATAGACTCATGGTGGAGATGGAAAAACTGGCTTCCTTTAACTTCTCCTTCTGCACATATATTTATTTAAGCAAATAACACTGTTTACTGAGTACCTAACACATGCTGTATGCAGTTACATGCTCTGATACCCCTGTGAAATGAAAAGACCAGATCATCTGATGAAGATAATATTTTAGTCGAGTGAGACAGACACAAACCAAGGAATAAAATGAGAAAAAAAAAAAAAAACCTTAATTACAGTTGCTACAGTGGACATGTACAAGGGGCGACTGAAAAATACAGTGAATGTTTTACTTTTTAATTAATTAATAGTAATTATTGAAATTATATAACAGGAAAAGACACACTGCCAAGAACAATAGTGAACTTGTCTACAAACTGAGGGGGAGTATTTTGAAGGGATTAATGGTGATATGTCTTTTACTGTAACTTTTTATTTAAGCATTCACCTTATTTTTCATCACCCTTTGTTGAATAAACATCTACAGTGCAGCAATTTCTGTCAAATAAAAATATTACAGTGTATCCTCTTCCACCTTATTCCCCAGATCTGACACTATGAGATTTCTGAGTCTTCCCCAAAGACAAAATGAGTGTGAAAAGAAAGCAGTTTGAATTGGCTCAGAAAATAAAGACTGCCATGGTGGTAAAAGTAAAGACATTCAGGAAAGAAGCTTTCAGAGTTGTTGTAGAAAGTGCGAAGAGCAATGGGATAAGTGTGTTTGAAGTGGTGGGTGATGGTGGTATTCATGGCAATGTGTCTTTTACTGTAGTTTTCTGTGTAAACATTAGGTATATGATTCGATCACATCTCTTATGTAACAGTTCACTACAACTAATCCTAATCAAGAATTGACTTCTTCAGGGTGGGCAGCAAGCCCATCTTCCAGAGGTGGCTATTGTTTTTGCTTCAGCTGACTTATCAGGATCAACATCAGATGCTGTTTGTCAGTTAGCAGGACATATGCTAGAAATAAGCCCGTACACGTGTACTAGATAACAGGTTCCGTAGCGTCATAATAATGATTTTATTTGAACTGGCGACACTAGTAGGGGAAAGCCCTATCCATTGCAGAGGAAAGGTGTATGAATGTAATAGCTCTTAACTGAGAAATAGCAACTGTGGAGGGGGCTTGTCCTTTACTAATCTTATTTCCAGCCATTGGCTCTGAGATTTCTTGCTGATTGATTCTGTTATAATGGTATCAGAGTCCCACCTCAGAATAATATTGCAGCCAGTGAACTTTTCGTACAAGAATGAGACTTTGTTGAAATTATAAAGTAAGTTATGTAAAAACTTTACATCAGATAGTCAATAGATATCTATTCAAAAAGTGTAGCAAAATCAGATTTCATTATAGGCATAATGAACTTGCTTTCATCAATCAGTGACAAAGTAATGGAGAGACAGTTATTGACTACTACTAAATATTAATAGAAAAAGTCATTGACCAAAAGCAACAGAAAGTTGGCCATGAATAAAGTAATTTAGGCTAGTTTTTAACAGCCATTTACTATTTGAGTAATCTTATACACGGTACATAATATGGCATATAATAAAAATATGGTGAATACTTAAATAAAATTTTGATTATGGTAAAAACACATTGCCACTAATCTCTCCTCAGAATATGCTGCTTTATTCCAAACACATTTATCCCATAGTTCTTACCACTTCTTGAAGCAGTTCCGGAAGTATCCTTTAATGTCATGAGTTATGCTGTTGTAATTGCCTCAGCGTGCCAACCTGATTCAAAATACTTAGATTTCATGGTCATTTTGACTTTGTGGAAGACTCAGAACTCCCATGGTGCCAGACCTCATGAATAAACTTGCTGAGGAAACATTGATATGGTTTCACAAGCCTCCTTTTCCATTGGATGAAATTCAACAGCAACATTCCACCATATTTTTTGATCGTGCCTTATAAAGACATGAAGCAAGATTTCCATAACTGAGAAAGTCTCAAGAATGATAAGTGCTTTTGGAGGGAGAGTATTTGAAAGGAAATTGACAGCAAAAATTTAAAAATCTAAATATTTACCATGTGTTTGATCACCCTGTGTCTCTGGGCCTCATCCCTTTTACACACAAGATGAGGATGACATTATGACTTCTGTGAGAAGTTTGAAGAGTATAAGAGGTAATGATGGTAAATTTATCCCAGTGCCTGACACCTAAGTGGCACGCAACACCTGTTAGCCAATACTATTCTTATAGACATCCCTTAGTATTTAACGACTCAGAAACTCATCAGATCTGTCCAGAATACAACACTTGGATATATGAGGGACCTGGGGAGAATGACTGGACTATCAATGAGTCATTGTGTAAACTAGAACCTGTCAGTGTTGATTGCCTTGTGACTTGTTGCTCTGTCCCCCTAAAGCAATTTGGCATCTATCATGCCTCCCCAAACCAAAAAACAAGTACTAAAGTACTGGGTATTACTGTCATTAGCATCATGCTCACCACTACCTCTACTTACTTAAGACTAACACCCCCTAGTATTAGTTTTCAGCAGTTTCCTTGAATTCATTGTATATTAATATTCAATTTATGGAATTCATTTTCTCCTTGGTTCAATGAATAGATTCCACATAGAGTGAAAAGAGCTAGGAAAAGCAGAAAGTCATTCCTAGAGGTATAGGGAAGTCATGAAGAAAGCAAGGCTTTAAAAGCCAGGAAATACTGGACTGTACTAAAGGAGGGAGGCAGGGAGAGAGGGAAGCAAGGAAGGAAGCAAAGAAGGAAAGGGGGGAGGGAAGGCAGGAGGGAGGGAGGGAAGAAGGGAGAAAAGGAAGGTAAAGAAACAAGAGTGAGCAGATTGAGAAGGTAAAAGCAAAGAAAGAGAGGCCCTGATCTTTTTCAGGCAGTGTGGCCAGGTCCATCATTGCAGCACCCTCGTTTGCTCAATAAGCATCAAATGCCAACTGAACTTGGGTGTCTTGACAGAGCCTGGCCTACCTGATGGTGTATAGTGTTCCTTGTTCCCTGGGAGAAAACAACAAAGCCACTCTCCTCAGACCCTGATATAGCCCAGTGTGGAAGATCATGAGTACTTACCAAATTTTCACCTATTCCTGCAATCCTGAAATCCAGATGCAAAGACTCCTCCATGGCACATACTTTCTTACGGCACACAGGCAGATAGCAGATTATCTACAGCAACTCATGAGGATCATGACAATAGCCTATATACAGATTTGCACACCGAGGTATTAATTTATATTTTTCTCTACCCTTAAAGGGAACAGCTAGCATTTGTGTTTTGTTATATCTAAGAGTTTTGTATTACAGAGCTCAGAGCTCAGAGCTCAGAGCATAGGAACACGGAAGGTAGTTCAAAGGTAGCCTTTGCTTTCTTTCCCAAACACTAAACTTGCTGAAGAGATCTGCTGACTCATTTCCAAGAAAGAGAACTGAGAAACTAATAGATTAAAATGAGTGGTGAAAAAAAGGAAGCAAAAAATTACGAGAGAGTATCTTGCTGAGACAAAGCCACAGGGTGATGATTTAAGGTTCTGTAACTAATCAAACCCTCCCTCCACCTGTCATATACATTTGCAGCATTTCTTGGAGATGGCAAGGCTGCACAGAGTGACACAAATCTGATAGTCATAACAAGGCTGCCAGCTCCACTCACGATGATGCCAACACACAAGCAAGAGACCCTTGAGGGGCTGCCAAGGATTCTAGGGCTTAAGCAAGAACCATGATCAAAATGCATTTGTTTAAAAATATTTTAAAACCAGCCTTCTATGAATAAGAAAACATTTGCATGAAAAATAAATTGTTCAAGCTAAGACATGAAGTGTTCAGGAGAACTTAACCACAACTGCGATGAAACCATGGAAATGACGAACAATAACTGTGGTGGAGTTTCCATGGCTGAAGAAAAATCATCAAGAGAACACTAGCAACCATCTGTTTTGGATAACTAAGTCATTTGACCACCTGTATCGTCCAAATGCTAATACAAGATACTTTCCAGATCTCCAGTCCTTTATAACAATCGCAAATAACATTTTGAGCTGTGTTAAATCTCTTCCTTGCACTTGGCTGGAAAAATGCTAAACTTTTAATTACAGGAAAAGACTTGTCTTCAGTTATGTAACAGAGTTGGTAAAACAATAAGTCTGTATGTTGAAAAGGCTCTTCCTAAGGAGAAAGTCAAGTAGAATACTGAGCTGCTACTCCAATTCAAATTCATCCCCGAACAGATCTCTTTTTCCTTATGAATAAACAACTGAGTAGGTTAAGTGTTTAATATTGTAAATACTGGAGCCAAACTAACCCTATTCACTCTATACATAGCTGACACTTTGGCAAGTTTCTAAACCTTATTTTGCTTTTTTTCCTCATGTGTAAATTAGAGATACTAATGTCACCTACCTCATAAGACTCTTATGCTGGCCAAATGAGGTACTAAATGTGAACCATTTGTATTAGTCTGGTGTATGTGGCATGGCATTCCATATTTTGGTTTATTATTACAAACACTACTATTACAGAAAATCCTATTCTAATGAAGAAAAACACCTAGCTTTTACACAGAAAAAAATTACATCATAATTGGAAGTAAGGGCAAAAGCAGTGTGATCATGTAACATATGCCTTTGACTCAGCCCTATTGGCAATTCAGTCACCAATTTTCTGGGTTACCTCGATAAGCTAAATGAGTTGTTTTGTTAATAGTAAAAAAGGAATTAGTGAGACAGTGGTCTAACATCTCTAGTGGCTATAATAAGATATATGATTATACTATATAATACCTGTTAGTACACAAATGAAAAGCCAACTATTTGAGGTGTCCAGTGACTTGCAAATGGTGCCATGTATTCCCTTCTTGCTAACCCCTTATTTGCAATGTCTCATTTTATCTATAATTACAGTAGTCTTATCCTCATAATTTACATACTCTCTGGTTCCCATGAGGTTGTTCTCCTCCTTCCCAGAGCTAGTATGCCATGGATGCTGTTCCTTTTTACTGGAAAATGCTTTTTAAGGTGCCCTTTCTTCTGCCTTCCAAATTTGTCCTCCTTCTCCAGGACTAGATTATTGGGACACTATGCCCCACTATTTCCATTTTCCTATTCCATCCCCTTCTGCACTTAGTACTAGTCGATCCTTTTAGATACAATTTCCTGTTTATGTGCAGTGGTTCTGTCCCATCCCCCATCTTGGTTCCCCATAGCTGAGTGCACACTTGAATCACCTGGAGTGCAGTCTAATTAAAATGCAGATGGCTGGGTTCCAGCCACAGGTTGTGACTGCAAGGCTCTGAGGTAGGGCTGAAAAAGTCACATTTCTGAGCTGGGGACCTCATTTAGAGAACCACTGATTTTTCACATCAACTTGAAATACCATATTATGGTTCTCAAAGTCTTTCATTTCTAAATTTATTTCCCCTCAGCTCAAAATGCCCCCTGAATATGCAGTCCTGTTAGATTCCTGCAGTATCTTTCAAGCACACCATCTCCCTGACCCATACGCCAACTTCAAACTCTTCTAACAGAAGTCTTATTCTTTGTCCAAAACCTCTGTAGCTACTCTAGTAGGTTTTGCTGTCTTCCTTCCCCAGCACAAAAAAATCACAAAATGGAAACATTTAAAGCACTTCAGAGAATTTTAAATTGATGCTGCTCTTATTTTTATAGTGAAAAAAAACCTAGATTTTATATTGAGAAATATAAAATGTTTCAAGTTCTCATAGCTAATAAGCTACAGAGCAAGATATAAAATAACTCCCTTCTCCTAATGTTAGGAAGACCATATTTTTATTTTATTTTAGGTATGTATTGCCAGGGAAACAGGAAACTAGAGTAGTGCTTGGGACATAGTAAATAGCCAATAAATATTACCTCTTTTATTAGTCTCTCTCTCTCTCTCTCTCTCTCTCTCTCTCTCCCTCCCTCCCTCCCCTTACCAGGCAGTAGGTACTACATCTTTTATTTAGGTGTTAGTTGATCAAACATTTATTGAGTAAATGAATGAATAACATAGGTAGGGCAGGATGCATCCGTGGGACAGTACGGAATAGGACAGAACAAGACAAAAAATCAGCAAAGCTCTGATTCACTGAGATTCAAGAAAAACTCTTTTCAGGAAATCTCTTCTTGGCATAATGCAAGGGCACTTATGTGGAGGGATAGAGTCTGATCCCTACTGCTGCTTAGCACAGCTCAGAATCACATCACAGAATCATCACCCTTGTGCTGTTATTTTAAATTATTATTTTGTTTGTTTGCATATTTATTATTGATTTTACATAGCACTGAACCCAGAGGCTTTGCACTGAGCTGTGTCTGCATCTATTTTTACTTTTATTTTGTAATAGAGTCATGCTGTCTCTTAAGTTGCCCAGGCTGGCTTTAAACTTTCAATCCTCCTGTCTCAGCCTTCCACAGCGCTGAAGGTACAAGCATGTACCACCACACATGACTTATTTTATTTTTAAATAGTACTGTTTTTACTAAGTATTTCCATGGAAATCGAAAAATTTCCCATGCTTTTGTAGCCCATCTCTGACACGCTCATCACTCAAAGTAGTTTCCTGGGGGTAATGAAGGAGACGGTGGAGGGACAAGATGGACAGAACAACAACAGTTCATTTCCCTTTGACCTTCAATTCCCCATCTTCTTCAAAGTTCTGTTGGCAAGACTGCTGGACTTCTGGCTACTCAATCTGGAAGCCTGGTAATAAATAGTGGGAAAATGGTCCTGCAGTTAAGGGAGACAGACATTTATGGTTATTTTGAGTTCCGAAGGTGGAGGGGTCAAAAGAGATTCTCATGAGAGCTTCTCTGGACACTTGTGTCACCCACTGTTTTTGAGCATCTCCATGTCCTGTAGCCTTAAATTATAAAGAGATGCCATTAACTGAAAGTTTCAGTTTATGGCCCTATGTTTGACTCACTTAATATATTGCCAAATTTTTTAAAAAGGAAAAAAGCAGTACTGGATAAAGATGGAGGGAAAAAAGAGGAAATCAAAATTAACTGAGGTCTTAAAATCTATTTCATCATTTAATAAAAAAAATGTTTGCCAGAATATATTGTGTTCTTTCAGAAGGCATTTTTATCACTGATACAAAGCTCATTACCTCAAACAGTACACTTTGCCACCATTCACCTTTGCTGTCTTACTAGTTTCTTGAGCAAAGTAATGACAATGTGAGGAACAGGAGCACTGTTTCTATAACATGGCATTATGTGAATTTCAAATGGTTCCTTTTTTCTATCAATAAAATATTGTAACAGCAGTTTATTACTCCCAACAGTGCTATTCCAAGAACTATGTTATGATTGATTCATGCATTCATTTCTGTATTAAACTCCTTGTAAGATTTTACTAAAGTTATCAATATTTGTTATGCTCTGTGCCATGGAGATGTTTTAGAAAATTAATAACAGATGATCCTTGATTTTGAATAGCTTTCATTTTATGAAGAAGATGAATATAGAGTTGTTTTGAGGCACAGCTATGACACCATAGGAACAGTCCTAGATTTGGAATTAGAACACCTGTGTTTGAACTCATTCGTATGGAATGTGTTGTCTGACCTTGGGCCAAACATCTAATGTATTTATTCATAAAATAGTGACGCTGATCATAATTGCCTTTCATGGCTATAGTAAGAATTAAATTAGGTAACGTCAAATACTCTATCAAAGTTAAATCTGAAAAAAGAAACAGTAGGAATGGATATTAGCTACAAGGAAAACTTTAGAAAGTTCTACAAGAGTTCAAAGAATGGAAGAATAACTTCTCCTTGAAGAAGAATTTTAAACAGTTTCCCAGATATGTTGGTATCGAGGGATGTATAATTTGATGAAAACCCTGTGTGCCAGAAGAAATGGGTACTAGTTTGAATTCTAGAGCCCTCTCTGGTCTTTCTCCCACATGTTCTAGGATTCTTCCCAAGTTTCTTAAGTTTAGTTTTCCTTGCTTAATACATAATAATAGTTTTTCTTACTTAAATAATAAATAATAAATAGTACACTTCAATAGTGCACTATTTGAGGTAATGAATTTTGTATCTGTGATAAAATGCCTTCTGAGACAACACAGTATGTTCTGGGAACCATTTTTTATTAATTAGTTTCTACAAAAATCAAGGAACCTTTCAAGGTTCGTGCATATATTACAAGTTCTCAGTTCTGGAAATTTCTTCCCAGTACTCTCAGAATACTCCTTCCCTTGTCCCCTAGCTGAGCAAAATGTGGTCTGTCTGTGGTTCCTACATACCAAAGACTAAAGAACAGGAACTCTCCCAAAATGAGTGGTTTCTGGGATAAGAGTTACTAAGTAAGAAGTCTGGGGTTAGTGCAAGAACATAGTCCAGGACTCACACAGATGATCACCTACTTGTCGTGAGAGGGCTGCCAAGGTTTTAATACTCATATGTATTACATCAGCCTTTGGGTTCAGTAACCTTCTCTAAACTGGAGAAATGGGTCATCTTAACCAAAGGCAGATGTGATTTTAGGGTTGCAGATGCAAATCACAACTGATAGAAGACTATCAGATGTAAAACATGCCAAGGAAAAAAGACCCGAGAACTTGAAGAAGCATGGTCACAGCAAATAGTCCACGGAAATAGAGAAGGGAAAAACAATGTCTTCTAAGTGGAAACAAGATGAGCTGGACCTTGGCAGGACGTGGCCTACAACGAAAATTTTCCACTTCAGAGGGCAGAACATTTAGAAAAGCACAGAAAATAGTCCAAAAGGAGAAGGGGTACAAGTCATATGGCAAAAGATATATTCCTATCTCTTCCTCGTTAGTAGATTGAATTATGACACTCAAAAGATATGTCCATCTTAACTTCTTAATACATTGGGACTATGTAGCAAAAGGGACTTGGCAGAAGGGATGTGATAAAATTGAGGATCTTGAGATAGGAATATTGCCTTGGATTTTTTTTCAGGTCCGCTTTAATCATGAAGATAGTTATAAGAAGAAAGTAAAGCATTCAGAAACTTAAGGGACAGAGACAATAAAAACAGATTAGGAAATGCTATACTGCTGGCTTTTAGGCTGGAGCTTTGAAGCCAACAATGTGTATGGTGGGACTGGGGAGATAGCCTGGCCATCTAAGGGCCTGCCTGGCAAGCACAAGGACCTGGGTTTGATTTCCAGTATATGGATTCCAGATGTTACGAGAAAAAGCCAGGAAGTCATCCCATAGATCTTGCGGAAAGACTGAACCTTGGGAATTCATGTTATACTGCTGATCTCCAAAATTATATGAGAACCACTGTACACTGTTTCAAGCCTCTAATTTCTGAGCAATTGCTATAACAGCACCAGAAGACTAATTGGCCATTGCTTAGCTTTTGCTCCTTAACCTTGGTTAATGACATAAAGAGGAGAAACTTAAAAGTAGTCAGATTATTCTCTGATCATCCATCATTCTACATTTGTGTTTTCTGTTCACAGGTGCCCTTAGTTATTTTCATCTTTACTGAATGGTCTGCTTTTCAGTATGTACTCTTCTAATCTCCTTCCCCTAAACTATCTATTTATTTCAATATTAGGCTTTCTGTTCCAGACCCAGAAGGTCAAAGCAAACTCTGTCCTATAGACCTTTTTTATACACGTAGTATTTTATGACATATCCTATCTATGAATCACTCTCTAAATTTTGCTTGTGGAGGACACAGATGATTTTAGAAATCATATCATCACTAGATAAGCACTAACTTGGCAACTATAAAACTGTCCAGAATGTCAGAGCTCTGACTTAGTATTATCTAAAAGTTGGAGATCAAACTTCATGACCCACCTCTAAAAGAAGCTTATTTTAAAGGCAACACCATTCTGTCAGTTGTCCCATTGTTTCTTATTATTATTTTTAAACTGAGGGTTGAACTCTGGACTTCCATACTGAGCTACATTCACTAACTCTTATTTTTGTTTTTGTTTCGTGACGGGGTCTTAGTAAGTTACTAAGCTGTCCCGACTGGCCTCAAACTTGTGGTCCTCCTATCTCAGCCTCTCAGTGTGTTGCCCCATTGTTTCTCCATCCCAGTTGGGTTATCTGTGATCTGCCTTTCCCTCCTTCTGCATCCCAATGGTCATTTTTCCTCTCCACTGTTTCTTGCCATCGTCCTTTCTTTCTAGCCACATTCTCATATCTGCTGTTTAGTGCTTTGAAACAATGAAGGTAGTTCTGAGTCTTTCCAACTACCTGCTCTAGACTCATCCTGAGACTTAGCTCTTCCCACCTGAACATCCCCAGGACAAATGAATGGAAACCACATGCTTCCTAGGTAACTGAACACCCTTCCTGGTACAGCAGTGTTAGGAGGGAAAGTAACTGTTTCCTCCTCCTGGCAGATGAGAAAACTGAGATACAAGGAAGTGAGGTAGTTTCTCCAAATTCAACAAATCAATGACAGTGGTGGGACTCAGTTTCAAGCTCATTTAAGTATTTGGGCTTATAATTTCTATACAATATCTCTCTTATTGTTTGCATAATTTAGTTGATAGAGGTATGCATGTGCTAAACAGAAATAGAAAAAATAGTAATTTCTTCTTTTTTATAATTATTAACATATGGTTGTAAAAATAAGTGGTTTTCTTTGTGATGTTTTTGTACAAATGTGTATCAAGTTTTTTGTTTTTCTTTTTGGCGGGACCAGGGTTTGAACTCATGACCTTGCACTTGCCAGGCAGGCACTTGTGCCACAGAGCTATCTCCCTAGCCCTGTGTATCAAGTTTTGATCACACAATTACTTCTTAAATATTGTAGTATAGTTATCAAAATCTTTTGATATATATTAACAAAATACATATTTTTAAAGTAAAAATATAAAATAGATGTACAATCAAAATTCATGAACAAGTACATCAGATAAAATAAAGGTGATATGAAATCCCAAAAACCCTTCATTAGTACCAATTTTAATTGGCTATTCTGACCTTGGACTGATCACTAAGACAGTTTATATCTGTTGTCTCTATGAAAGATAGGGTTGATCTATTACTACAAACTGCCACTCAGCCTGCCAATATAAACTTGTCATATTAAAGAAGGTGGTAAATCCTGTATAAGGAGCAGAATTCATTAATTCAATTCTATAGACTGGTATTGCCTGACTCAGTCCTATCAAAATCATGTTGGACATTCATTCCTAGATGGTGACAATTAGGAATTACCTTTAGCTTTCTTAACTTGTTCATCTTTTTAAGCCTGTACCCATATAATAAATTGTATCCCATGAGTGGCTGATGATTTCATATACTTGTTCCCCTCATCTGCAGTCAAATCACCTGCATTCACATTTCACCATAATTTCAAACAGTAGGCTCTTGTTTGAACCCAGAAAGAGACAAAAGTGGAAGTACATTTAGTGGATCTGGAAGATAAAATGTATCAAAGTTTAAATTTTTGAACCTCAAATGAAAATTTTGGGAAAACTTCAAGTTAGATTTTTCCTGTGTTGCCAGCTAAGGGTGGAAGCATATGGTTTCCAACTCATTCATAATGGTATAAAACTGAAGTTCTTCAAGATCAGAGTTGCCAGTAGCTTAGAAATTGCAGTAAACTCCATTCCTAAAGAATGAATTCACTTATTATGTAAAGAAATGTAAAAAAAAACAATAATGAGTGAATTAAACTTATGGTCCTTTGGATTTAGCATCTATTACACTTGAAATGAGATCAAGTGTTGGGTCAGACCATGATGACAGACAGATTGTGTCATTCATCTGAGCTGGCCTGGAGCTCTTTGCAAAGAAAAAAATTATCTCGGAGGGCAGAAACTCCCACTAGGGCTCTCATTATTAAGAAGACAAGACATAGAAAGGAAAGTAAAAATCAAGGAACTATTGAAGTCAGGGATTTCAGTATTGGGAAAGAATCCATTTATTTTGTATATTGGCATAATTTGCCTCCTAAAGAACCTTCACTGAAATGGACTGTGGGTTGATATGGGACCCAGACCCACTATGGAACAATCAAGGCTATTCACGATGCACACAGGTTGGTTCAAGAAGTTTCAAGATATTTTATGTTCTGGGTCATAAAAGAAGCTTCCAGTGAATGGATCAATTGTGGGAGTGCTCAGTCTCTAGGACTGGTAAAAAGCTATAGTTCAGCCTGCTTGTTTTGAAAAGAAGCCCTCTCTCTTTTCCCATATTAATGCTAAGTAGAACATCCAAAGTAAATAGCTGATGTTCATAGTGTGTACATAATGTGAACTTAGCCTTGTAGTGATCAGGATATTCATCTACTGAATATACCTGTTGCACAGTTTATGGCAAATGCTGTGAAGAAGGGGCAACCATATCAAATTACTCTTGTGAAATCAAGCAACAGTCCAGAAGCTTTATCAGCTTTACTGTTTTCTCCTGGATCTAATAGATGCTAATAATAACTCTAAATTAACAACTGGATGGACAAAGGCAGAGGTGTGAGTCAAAGAACTGTATTTTAAATTGTTTTTCAGAAAGAGGATGAAATCTTAGTACAGAGAGGTTGATACTGGAGGATCGCCATGAATTTGAGAGCAGCCTGAGTTACATAGTGAGTTCCAGGATAGCCTGGACTACATGAGACCACATCATGAAAGAAAGAAGACAGAGAGAGACACACACACAGAGAGAGAGAGAGAGAGAGAGAGAGAGAGAGAGAGAGAGAGAGAGAGAGAGAGAGGCAGAGAGGTAGAGGCAGAGATAGGCAGAAAATGAATAAAAGATACACTGATGAAACAAAACAAAGAGGAAAGAGATGTGTATTCTTCTAAACAAGGTGAGATTTTAGATGATTATGAAGAAATTGGAGGCGGGCTGGCCAGATGGCTCAGTGGATTAAAGTGCCTACTTAGGCAGATGTAGGGGCCAGGGGTTTGATCTTCCACCTGTCATGCCAGCCCCACCCCAGGGTATGCTGAGACAGCAATTGAGACTAGGTGTTGTGGTGTGCATCTGTAATTCCAGTGTTTGTGAGGCTGAAAACAGGAGGATCACTATGAGTTCGATCAGTGTAGTGAGACCCTACAGACTCTGAAAACCATGTACTAAATATGTTAAAAATAAATAAGTAAATAAATATTTTAAAAAATGAAGAAATGGGAGAGATGAAAATAGACATTGATAGAGTTAAAACAATAGGCTTAATATTACACTATCAAAGGGTGTGCAGACTAAAGGGAGTCTTGTTGATCCTCTAATATTAAAAGTCCTAAATGAATCCCTTTTACATTTCCCATTTTGTAGAAATGTCAAAACTCAAGAGGTAGTGAATATAATGAGACCCAGACAAGCAATTGCTTGAAACAGAGTCAAGCTTACTCAATCAAGATAAAATTCCACAAAGGATTAGGAGTCCTTGTAGTCAAATCCTTACTGGGGACCCAAAATTTTTTGAATATGAATGGGTAAAATGATCAGAAGAAAAAAAAATGATCAGAAGCTTCCAGAACTCCATGATTTGTCATGGAGCAAATGGAGCATTAACTGAGGCTTCTGGTAAGACCCTGTGAGGACCTCCCAGAGATGACTATGGGATTTGGAGCTAAACAACTGTCACTTATGGGGCAATTCTTAGTTAGCTGTTGGATATTAACTGAAGCTGCCTGTATGACCTGGAACATAAAGTAATTCTGAAACCTAAAATACTATGTCTTGGCGGGCAACCCACTAGTGTCCCCCTTCTGTTTCCCTCTTGGGCAGAAGCTTTCCTTCCCAATAAATTTTCTATTCTAAACAAAAATAAATAAATAAATAAATAAATAAAATACTATGTCTTTATCATGTCAGAGAAACATCCTAATGGGAGTGGAAAGGCCCAGAAGCCTTTCACAAGAAAATGGAAATCAATAACATAGGATTATGCTACTTCAAGAATGCAACTGGGAAATAAGCAGGGAGCTTCTTTTTCTGATTCTAGAACTAGGGAGGAGCTGCCAGATTCTACCGTCACTTGGACAGGGTGCCACAAATCCACTCAGCTGTCTAGCAAAACAATCTTGTTTTGTACACAGCAGTTCTACAATGAATGGACAACATCCTGTTGGAAGGATGTCACTCTAATTGAAAAAGGGAAAAAAAATGAACCCAGTGGGTAAAACTGCATGCTGTTTTCCTAGCAATGGAACAACTGAACAATGAAATAGCCTATTTGTTTTGGTTCTTACTGACTGATGAGTAGGTGCCAATGGTCAGGCCATATGGTGAGACAGAAGGGCAGTGGAAATCTGGCTAAGCAAAGGGATGCACTATGGGGAATAGGCCTATGAGAGTTGGAAAAATGTGTTAAAGTAGAACCTGTTGAAGTCATGAGAAGAACATCCTTCCAGATTTTGAAGGTGACTGGAGCCCTCAAAGCAATATTTCTTTGTTTTTTATGTGTTGGCAACCTGTATGACATGAGTAGATATAAAAGGGGCTGCAGTAGTACAGAGATGGCCTGACTCTAGACATATTCTTCTTGCATTCTCCAAGGTACAAAAATGTCAGTAAAACTGTTCTCCTTGTTAGAAAGAGAATATCAATGGCTATGGGCCAGATTCCCTAGTGGAAAGGTTCTGAATTTGGCTGGCAACCGATTATGGTGCTGGTAGTCTTGGAGTATAAAGGGACCTTCATAGATACTGACTAAAGACTAAGTTTTGCACAGCAGGTATAAGCATGAATGCTCAGAGTTCTAGCAAAGAACTGGAAGGAAATTTTGGTGGCTTGCTGTCATTTCTTCACACCAAGTAATTTACTTGACTAGTGCGGTAGGCATGATGCCTAAGGCCATGGTGAGGACTGTGCCTTCATCCTGTCTAGAAAACCTGGGGAAAACAGTGAAGATAGCTATGTTGTGCAGCAGTAAAAATAACCCACTCTTTCTGCCCCTGTATGAATGGGAGTGGTCCAAGGAGGAGAAACTGGCTGGGCTAGCCCTGCTGCCTGTGGTAAAGACAAGCAGAGAAGACAAGTTCATCATCCTATTTCAAGATGAGAAAGTAGTTCTAAAGGACAAGAAAGAAGAAAGAGGCTAGTAGAATGAAATGAATATGAAATGAAGAAAATCTAATATTAATATTTTGAAAGAATCTCAGAGCAAGAGATGATATCATGTCTTATCTTAACTATGTAGCAGCTGTGGGAAAGGGTAAGGCCATATGTTGCTGAGTAAGTTCAGGGAAACTGCAACCCTGAACATCATCTCCCTAGGAAATACTTTCATACTATGTAGTGATGGATTGAATTAATGCTACAGATTAAATGGGATTCTAATAAATTTCCCATGTTTTTTTACTTTTGTAATTGTTTTACTATAATTTTCTTTTTGTCTCTTTGAGAGAGGGTTTCACTTTGCAGCTCAGGTTGGTCTTGAGTTCACTTTGTAGCCCAGGATGGTTTTAAACTCATAATGATCCTCTTTCCTCAGCCTTCTGAATACTGGGATTACAGACATGTACCGCCATGATACATATCAAAATTCTATGATAGAATATTTTTTTTTAATAAGCTGAGTCCTGGTGGATTCCTATATGGTCAGTGGTCACCACGAAGGCCAAGCCATGATTAGAAACTAGTCACTTTCTGCCCCATTTTCCATCTCCTGGGGAAGAGAAAGGGCTAGAGGTTGAGAGGATAAACAACTACACCTACCTGATTGCCATTATTATTGTCATTTGGATCTTTAAGGCCCTTGCATGAAAGTCTGGATCTCCAACTCATGGCATTATTGCAAGGTGGTGGAACCTTTAGAAAGTATGTCCTAGTGGTAAGTTTGGGGTCACTGTGGCACAGTGTAAGAGTATTGAGAAACACTGGCCTTCTCATCTCACTCATTTACCCCAGCCATGAAGGGAGCAGCCTTGCTCCGCTGCACAGTGACTGCCATCTTGTATTGCCTCATCACAAGGCAAAATCAGTGGAGCCAATACACTCATCAAGCATCTTCTGTTTGAAGATATTCAAGATTCGCTGACTCATTTAAACAACGACCAAAAATCTTTTTATTTTAAAGAGAACAAAAATGATTTTAAAACATTAAAAACAAAATGCTGCTTATTATAAGAAAAAACACACCATGATGACACCTACATAACAATCTCTGAAGTTCAGAGTTCAAAGACTTTCTAGGTTGGTGAATTAGAGCACATCATGGTGCCAGAAGGATGCTGATCCCAGCGAGGTCACAGAAGAACTCTGTACCCTCACTTATGCCTTGGCCTATGTTCCTCTTTATCTGGTTGCCTATCTTTATCCTTTGCAATAGTCTTTATAATGAACAGTAGACATTTCCATGAGTTTTATAAAATTATTGAATGCAAGTTAGAAAGTTGTGGTAAGCCTCTATATACAGTCACCCTGATGATTAACACTTGAAGTTAGGAGCAGCTTATGGGACTGAACCCCTAGCCTGTGGGATGTGACCATGTATATTTAGGTGACATACTTGTTTTGGACTTGTTGTATTCAAGAGCAAGACCAACATTCTGGAAATTTATAATGCAGAAAGTATGACACCACCAAACCTTCTGAGAAAGCCTCAAAAAGTAAACATGTCATTTGGTCCCACACTCCCATTGACCTAAGTATCTTTTGTAAACTACCACTTAAAATAAGTTACGAAAATACAGGAAGTTGCTTTCTTCATGGAACATCTTGATTCTTTCTAAACTCCTTGAATCTCACAGACAAGTGCCTCATCAAGAAACAGATGTTCTGCACAAGAAAAGCAATGGCTGGACCAAAATAGTTCCCCACACTTTACTAATAATAAACACTGCTGGAATAGAGTACTTCACATTTTCACAAGTACTTGACTTCATGCTGCATGTCCTCTTCTGACTCTAATGTGATAGTTCCAAACATCTTTCTAGGGTAGAGGGTTTTAAGGATTTAAGTGCAAATCTTTCAAGATGGGCTAGCTGCTGTTTTGAGTACTATCTAGGGGAGTAGGAAGAATATAAGGAGAGCATAAAATAATGGCCTTAACCTCATTTGCTATTCATGATCCCAATATATTCATCAAGTACGTACTGTTCAAAGGTATTCAAAAGTTGCTGAATCATTTAATCCCTAAAATGTTTCTCATTTGAAGGAGGAAAAAAAAGTCAGTTTGCATTACCTGGATATAGTAACAGAATGGGATAATTTGCTAAGAAATATCATATTTGAACTTACCAGGAACTGTCAGGTCAGCATACCTAAACCAAAAGACACATATGCATGATCTGTATTGATTATCTTGTCTCTCATAACTAGGTGGATCTATCCTATAAGTTCCAGGGAAGAGCCAACTGCTAATGCCTGGTCAAGGGTATAGTCATGTGTCTTCACACTAATTTGAAATGGAAATTGCTGTGCAGATACATGACATGTTTGACATGAACTCATGCAGTCAGGAGCTGGACTCACACAACTTCTAAGAATTGTCAGTACTCCGGAATCTAACCAGGCAGTAAATGAAAGTTGATTAATTATGTAAATGCCTAGAAACCTTGACTCACTCTTCTCCCAGAATCAGGGATGGAAGCACTTTCACTGGTAAAGCATACAAGTCTCTCTGCAGGAAGCTCTTAGAAGGATGGGTATTGGCTACCCTTCCTCTGGACTGGAAAAATACTGAGACATAGGCTGAATATAGTCAGTGATAACACACCCCTAAAGGTGGAGGTAACTGCATCCTTGACTTATCTGTTCTTCCCTCAGCTTAAGAAATTTACATTCTTAAAGAGAATAAATTTAGCTACTAAGTTTAAAAACCATAGACTGTTGGAGTTACAGATGATTAAACTACTAATTTTCCCTCACCCTGCAGGCTAAACCTTTTCCTTCATGAACCTCACCAACATAAAAAGAATCACTTTCTTCAGTCTCTCAATACTTCTCTCCATACTTTGGGAGGCTTTTAAAAAAAACTTGTCACAAGTCTTTCAAAAAATTATGAGGTCCTTAGTTGAATCCATTGAAATAAAAAGAAACTGGTATTTTTATTTATTTTGTGGCCTTCCTATGACTTGGGTGCAATGCAAAAATAAAATGAAATCTTTTTCCTCACAGTATATGGTGTCCAAATTTAGAATAGTAAATGCAGAGTTAAAAGGAGTATAAAGAACCATAGAACTGGTGCAGACTTTTTCTTTAAAGCAGGGCAGGATGATCAGAGAGGATGGCTTGTGACTCACTTTCTGCTACAGTAGTTAGTAGAAGTCAAGGTTACAACTCAGGATCTCTGTATCCTCCACAGAGTATCTTTACCATGTATTTTTATAGCAGCCTATACTTGTATCTTTAAGTATTTTGAACTTCAAATAGAGAAGGGGGAGCAGATGCAAAGACAGAGACAAAGACTGACAAGAACAAAGAGAGCTCTATTGACTAAGAGAGCTCTAAGGGGCTTTTTTCAAATTTCAGTGTGTGAAACTTTTTGGATGTTGAATCAAACAATGGAACTGAAAAGGACCATTGAGGATATTTGAGTGTTCATGGAATGCTTACTAATATTATAGAGTTCTTCTAATTTTTGAGCAAGAATTTAGTTTTAATGAGTCTTCCAGTGCTTTGTGAAAAATTAGTAGTAAGTATTTGTTTTAAAAAGACATCAAAAGAATTATGGATGAAATGGTAAAAATATTGACCTATCCTACCAATTCACCTTTATTATTTTAAAAAGATATGGTAATGAAAAGGTAATGGTACACATGGATAAAAAAGGAAATTTTAGGGCCAATCAAATAGCTAAGCAGATTAAGTCACCTACAAGCAGGTGGGGTCTGATCGCCAAGCCTGCCGTATAGGCCTTACTTGAGACTGGGCATGATGGTGTGCCTGTATAGCTCCAGTTCTGTAAATAGGCAGATCTCTACATGTACAATCTAGTAGTGAGACTCTGAACACCCTGTAGACTGTTCCCTGAAATACAAAAGAAAAAAAAAGGAAAATTTTATGAAAGGTCTTGGCACATACTTGACTGATTTAAGTGATTTTTCCCTTACTATCAAGAACAAAGAAAATGAAGATTAAAGGAAATTATTTAGAGATTCGCCTAAAAGAACTGGTCATTTTACATATGTGATTTTACTTATTTATTACAACACATATTTACAACACGTAAGTACTTATGGATGAGCAAGTATACTCAAAAAGTTTCTGTGACAAGTTCAATCAGCTAGGAAATAACATAGGCGGACTTCTGATCACAGCCATTCTTTCTACCGCTCCACCTCACTGTTCAAGTGCTCATGTTAGAGTGTAAAATCATACTCTTCCCTTCTCTGTATCTTCTTTATTGTCCTAAAATCTGTAATCCTTGGAGTAACTTACTCCACTTTCACTGTCTTCATCCTCTGTGTGATTCAGCCTTTAAGAAATCATACAGATCCAATGTTATTTGAAAGGCAGTTGAAACTTTAAAGGGAAAAGGAGCTAGAAACCTGTTATCTTGTGGCCTACAGCCATGTCTTGGTTCCTGTTAACCATGATTGATTCTGACAGAGTTAATTAAAGCTTTAACTCCTTTGCTTTCTAGACAGAACAGACAAAAGCCATTAACCCTGGCCCAGAAACATAAATAAACTTTCTTCTGGGATATGATCTATATCATAACAGTGTCTGGCTCTTGCTAAAGGAGAAACAAATTAGATACGCTTTTAGGAATCTTCATAATTTCAATATATAGAAGAAGAAAGTAGTTTTAATTGATATCTAGTGTTCTACACACTTAGACCATGCAAAAAAAAAAAAAAGTTAGAAAGATGCTATTAGTTAGAATACAGAATGGACTTCATTTTAAAAAAATTCATTTTAAAAATCTGTGATAGCAACTCTATAAGAATTATTTCAGGGCTGGTGATATAGCTCAGTGGCACAGGGCCTGCAAGTGTAAGGTCCTGAGTTGGATATGTGGAAAGAGAGAGAGAGAGAGAGAGAGAGAGAGAGAGAGAGAGAGAGAGAGAGAAAGAAAGATCCCAAATTGCATAAAAGCAGTCACTGTTAACTGCTTTTTCCCACTAATCTGTGTGGAAAGCCAAGAAAATGCCATGCTTCTCAGGGGATAGGCCTGTCTATAGCTGTTGTATATGCATTTATGCATTCCTTCAACAAAATATTTATTAGGTGCCTATGTGCCAAATAAAGATTACCTTTTTGATAGCTGATTTATTTTAGACAAAAAAATAAAAATAAAAACAAGCTTTGCAAATCTCTTCAATCTTCCAAGTCAGGAGTGGATGAGTATTTGAGAAATTTGCTGGTCTACTAGTCACCTTTCTATTACTATAACAAAATACTTGAGCCAGGTACCCTATAAAGGAAAGAAGTCATAGATCTGGAGGTTCACAGTAGTCTTAGATGACAGGAGCCAGCATCAGATTAGCTTCTGTTTGGAACCTAGGGAAGACGGCATATGGCAGGAGCACTTGCAAAGATGAAAAGACTACATGAAGAGACAGGAAACCAAAACCACAGAAGAGGCACATAACAAGCCTGTCCTAGGCCCATGATATAGCTTTGGTCTCCAATACTCCACAAAGGCCCAATGTTAAGGTCTTGCTTACTTCCTTGTTGAGAGATGGTGGAAGATTTAGAAGACAGAACCTGTTGGGAGGTCCTTAGGTCATCAGGGGTGCCCTTGGACAGGGTTGGTGAGACTGGCCTTTACATCTTTCTCTTTATTCACTGGCAATTTGGTGAGCAGTTTTACTGGGCTATGCACTTCCATCATGATAAGTTGCATCTTAACAGGTCTCAAAGCAATGGGATCAAACAGTCATGGATCGGAACTTCCAAAATCTCTAAGCCAAAATAAGCCTTTACTTTTACAAGTTGATTATCTTGAATATTTTATTCTAGTGACAGAAAGCTGGCTATTGCAGGTCCACCTCTGAGAGGCTCAAGGTATGTCTGCATGACTACGCTGAGGGAGGACCAAACACACCACTGGAGGATAAGCCACATCCACACTGTAGCACCATGAAACCATAAGCAAGATGTTTTGCCTAAGAGGCTGTGGCCAACTATAGTCAGAAAACCAAAGATGTTTCCTCTTGCCTACCTCTGCATGTTAAAATGGGCTATATACAGATGTCACATCAGCCAAATGTAGTGTTCCCTTTTCACCTTCATGTATGCACATATAGCTTTATTCTTTTGGCAATAGAAGCTTTCCTTTTCTCTTCCCTCCTATATAGACTTAGATAACTCCTCTGTCTTTGAAAACTTAGTTCAAGCATCATCCCTACAAAGTCTTACAGTCTTCCCTGACTCCCCAAAGTCAATTAGCCCCTATCCATATTCCCTATTTTTGTATTTCTTAGTATTCAATGATTTTACTCCTTCTTATAGATCACATAATTGAGTATTTTTTTTCTCAACTGGGATGAAATTTTCTTCTGAACACAGTCTAGCTCTTTCCTCTGTATATCTAAGTCATATGCATAGGTTTGAAAAGCAATCCAGAGAAATAACTGGTATCAATAGAAAGTTTCAAATT
Organism: Myocastor coypus; assembly: GCA_004027025.1. Classification (NCBI taxonomy): domain Eukaryota; kingdom Metazoa; phylum Chordata; class Mammalia; order Rodentia; family Myocastoridae; genus Myocastor; species Myocastor coypus. Next base: position 24,512 of record PVJA010012006.1, read on the forward strand.
CACATGTTTGAGGCAAACAGACTCTCAAACCTAGATGCTCTGCCATTATTTTGGTAGGTTTCACTGAGAGTCTGAAAGTAAGATGTACTTTTAAAAGAACCTAAAATTCAAAGCTTAACAGCATCAGCAGAAATAACCATCAGTTGATCTTAAGCTTTTTCTTCTCTATTGAAAGCACAAGTCCTACCCAGACAGTACAAGTTTCAGTTTTCTAAAGGGTACAATCTGTGTGTGGCAGCCACCTACTGCTCAAATGTTTGGATTATTTGTTCCTTTGAACATGTAAAACCATATAATTTCTACTTGGAGATTTAATGAGAGACAGTCCTAAAGTTCTAGAGTAGCTTCTACAGATATCTCAAAGTTAATTTGGCTTGATACTTTCCTAGATATTGAAAAGGGAATATTTCACAGAATTATAGTTTTGCTCATTAAGGTATGGTGATGTGGTTGATGTATGCTAATAATACCAGCTATACAGGAGGACAGCAAGTTTGAGGTCAGCCTGTGCAACTTAGAAATTCTGTCTCAAAATTAATGAAAAGAAAATGGCTTGGATTATAGCTCAGTGGTAGTGCACTTGTGTAACATATAAAGATCTTGAGTTCAATCCTCAGCTCTGCAAAACTTATTCTTCCTTTACATGAATTAAATTATACTTTTTTGGAAACCAGCACTAGAATCATGAGTAGGTTGTTTCTGCTACACCCAGTGATGTCAGCTCTGGGTTGGTTGTCAACTCATGATGGTTGATTGCTACTTAACTCTTCTCCCAAACTTTCACAGTACAATAAATTGAAGAAAAACCCATTGCATAAATCACTTCATTTATATTATAATGAGAACAGGAAGAATATTATAGAACAGTTAACCCAACTTTCATCAACTAAATTAGAAACAGAGTCCTGGACAGTGAAGAGACTTTCTTTCTCATTGAAACACTTTAGATAATGACAAAACAAAATCTGCTACCTGCTATGACTTAGTATACTTTGCACTATGATGAATGACTGACTTGATCAGATTTCTCTGAACTGATTTGTTTAAAATGCAATGTACAAGTTACTACTTTGTTGTCAATTGAGCTTTCTAACAAAAGCTGGTTTGTTCCGTAATGCATACTTGTCCTAATTTACTTTATATGGATTCTAAGTACCGTTAAACACTGGGCTCCACTTGTTGCTTGGAGAAAAAAAATGGAAACATGGAAGGTGGTGTGGGTGAGTGGTAAGAGGCAGTATAGAGCTGTGGGATGCAAGTTTGATATCATTTATTTAAGTCTCACTATCCCCTTAGAATGGACAATTTCTACTCCTTTCCTTGAATGGGTGCTAACAACAGCTCCATAGCTGCACAATTCCACATTTCAGAATATTACTCTCAGGCTACATTGTAATTATATATATATGATTTTATGTGTAAAGGTCACACATTATGAAAAAACATGTAATGGCATATAGTAATTATAGTACTCTACACATTCCAGGAAATTAAAAGATAAGTTTACAAAAAAAAAGACATTGCTTCTTAGCTACTCTTGATATTCTGCACAAAGGTTCTTACACAAGAGCATAAGAACTTTAAATGTATTAAAAGATTCACAAAATGTGGAGATAGATATGTTGCTCTGTGGTAGAGTGCTTGCCCAGCACACATGAAGCTCCAGCTTTGACTCCTAGCACACACACACATGCACACACACACACACATACACACACATAGATTCATAGTGTATCAGTATTACTGATAATGTATAAGATACATAAAATAATAATAGAAATGAATTTTAAAATGCTCCAGTCATATGTTTTAGTAAATATTAAGTGTATTTACAAGAATATATAGGGCAAAATTAGTAATGTCAAATTCAACAAACACTTATTGGTTACTTTAAAGTGCTAAGGAGTGTGTCATAGGATCCCAAAATTCCTGCAAGATTGGTTTTATAAATACCCTAGAGTCAGCCGTTCCTCAATGAGTTAATGAGTATAAAACAATGCAAAATGAGTGGGCTAAAAACAATCACAATTGTGAGAAAGTCAAGTTGCAGTTTCTGTAACTATAAAAATAGAAAAAAAAAGTATCCTCTTATATTCAAGGAACTTTGGTTGAGTTTCAACTCTTTATTCCCTGCTTATTTCTCGGTTTTTTTTTTTTTTTTTTTTTTTTTTTTTTTTTTTTTTTTTTTTTTTTTTTTTTTTTTTTTTTTTTTTTTTTTTTTTTTTTTTTTTTTTTTTTTTTTTTTTTTTTTTTTTTTTTTTTTTTTTTTTTTTTTTTTTTTTTTTTTTTTTTTTTTTTTTTGGCAGAGTAGGTGGAAGAGAAGGATAGTAATTTGTGTGATTTAGCATTAAAACCCTTCCTCCTCCCCAGGGATAGTCCAATGGTTAATATTGATCCCCTAGTTGCAATCTAACTACTACAGCTTGACTTCCACTAGTTTCTTACATATGCATCTGTTTAAATAATTTGTACTTTAGCCATCGGGGTTGTTGTAGATTTCATTTTCAATCAACAGAAATCATTGTTGCAAACAAGTACTGTGCTCTGTTGTTATCTTCTCAAAAATAATTTTAAGATTATATCTGGGGTGGAAATTATCAAAAGGAAGGCTTACTTTTTAAAAGACAGAAGTCCTAGGCTCAAATTTATATTCACTAAATAATGCAGCCTTCTTAGACAAATATTACCAATGCTCTTAAGATTAGAGTGAGACTGTATAAGGATCATTTTTATTTCTTTAAATAATTATGGGTCAAACTAAATTTATTCAAATGCATTCTTAAGAGAGAAACACCCCTATATCTGCACTGGGTAGGGTCACAGAGTTAAATTTTCTAACAAGATGTTTGTTCTGCTATTCACTATAGGTATTCAGATTTCCCTCCTGAACATCACTCCAAGATTGTTAGCTAACAAATAACTCCTGTATCCAAGGACTTTTCTTGACCCACTGGTATATACTGAAATCAAGGTACAAAAAACAATGAGAAATCATCTCTGCCTCACTACAAACCTGACTTCCTCCTTGGTCCCTGTTCATGAATAAAGGTTATCATTTATACAGCTCTCCCAAGTGTCCATCATTCTTCTGAATGTTTCATATATACAAAGTCACTTGATCCTCATTGCCAGCTTATGAGGCAGAAAGTCTCAGTGTCTCCAACTTACAATTCAGGAAATTGAGATATACAGAAGGTAAACAAATTATCCAAAGCTTACAGATAGTAAGTAAGGGAGCCTGAATTCAAAGTAGATGATTTGTTATTGGCATCACTTTCTTTACCATATATATATATATATATATATATATATATATATATATATATATATAATTTTTTTTTGACTCTGGCTTAGCACTTGCAGAAAAGGTACATCTTTGGAGAAAATGATGTTCTAGATACTAAATAATATGTAAAACATTCCACCTTCACCACCAGCTAGGATCTTGCAAAATCCCTGTACTGTTTATAAATAAAAAGCAATCCCTCATCTACAATCGTGCACCTTGTTGACCTCAGGTATGCTGCTAACCACAGCACTGCTCTAATCTCTGAGCATCCTCCCTCAAGTAAAGACACAGCAAGTTTCATCTTTTAAACTAAAATAACGTGGTTCTCACCTTTCCAGGCATGAGTGGGGCAAGGCTGCAAGTCCTTTACACATCTTCGTAAGTGGGTTAGCTTCTTAGCCTTAAACAAAACTTCTTAACAGCAAAAGCGGTCTTTGAAAAGTTCAAAACTATCTGGGGCTCTCTTTCCTGCTGAGAAATATATAGAGGCTCTTTTCCAGCCCTCTGTGGCTCACTGGACCAATCCAGAGCCTCAGAGCAAGTTGCAGGCTGGAGAGCAGCAGGAGTGCGTGTGAGGTGGAGGCTGGAATCCATCCCAGCTTGCAGCAGGCACTGTGTGAAGCTTTCCCGCTTTATCACAACATTGCTGCTGATGTAGCCAAGATAGGGTCAGGCCCTAAATTGTGCTCAGGCGCTCTGTCTGAACTTTGTAACCTCAAGCCAGTAAAAGTAAAGATGTGGGCTTTCTTAAAGAGCAAAGCGCCTGAAGCTCCTTCAGGTCTGTCAAAGTGATAGACAAGGACCAGGTCACATAGCTAAGCTTCCTTTCACAGTGAAAGAAAGTGCATGCTTCCTTCAAGGTGGAGGGAATATGTGCCTCAGTATTTATCCTGTGTCAGGCACTCTGATGCAGGAAGTTAGAATGAATGTTGCATGGGGTTTCCTATATGAGAAATCCAAAGTGTAAATAATTTAAAGAGTAAAATAAAAGAAAGATGATAGGAAATAGGGATAAAGACTTTGTGGCAATGGGAAGGGCCTCTTGAGATGGGAGAGATGGGAGGGAGGAGAAAGAAATGGAATCTAACAAGCATTAAGATGTGATACATACATGTACCAATCCTCTACTGTGGATGTCTGCATTATGTATCACAGACAGGTGCTAATAAAAACATTAAAAAATAAATCTGTCTGTTCTTGTGAGGCAGACATTTCTCTGCCTCATATGATACAAGTAAGCAAGGTGGGAAGAGGGCTAGGTCCAGGGTGCTAGGAGCCACTATAGTCAGCTAATTTTGATTCTTTCATAGTTCATCAGATTAAATTTAATGAGACAGTCAGAAGCAGACTATAGTGATGTATGCCTATAATGTCAGCACTCTGGGGAACAGAGGCAAAAGGATTGCAAGTTTCAGGCAAGCCTGGGCAGTTTAGCCATAAAGAAACCTTATCTCAATATAAAACTTAAAAAACAGCTGGACATGTAGCTTAGCAGAATGGTCTTCAGTTCATTGTCCCAGTACTGAAAAACAATTTCAAAATTATACAAGAAAATAGATGTATCCAAAGGATAAAATAGCAATAGATACTTAGAGAAATAGGCCAGCACATTCCAAGTGATTTCAATCTGTTCATGGAAGGCCAAATGAGGTGGTCTAGAATGGTAGCTAGTGGAACGGGGAATGAATCTGGGGATGTCCCACCTAGGAGTTGAATGGGAGGTGAGAACATTCAGCAGAGACTGAGAGCAGGAGAGAGACTGTGGAGGTAGGAGGAATGCAAGGTGTGGAGGTCCCAGATAGAAAGGCCTCCTGTTCACAGAGTTGCTTGGATTCACTTTGAATTTATTTCCTTTGCCAAGTTATCTATAAATATCTGAATTTTAACCATTACACACACATATATTTTTAAATCATTTTATATCTATATCGATATCTATATATCTATATCTATATCTATATCTATATCCATATCTATCTTATATATATATTGAGACGCACTTCGTAACTTCTGATCTGGGATATTTGGGTCTCTATGACTGACAGTGAACAGTCATTTATCTGAAGTGAATCTCCCTAATTGCTCCAGAGATTCCTAGGAAGGCCAGATAGGCACATTCAGAGTAAACTTCTGATAAAATTTTGAAACCACAGAAAATGTCAATTTACAACTGTACCACCAAGAAGCACATAATCCAACAGGTTATATTATTTGCTTCCTGTTTTTATTTTATTTAATCAAAAAAAAGAGACAAAAAGTAAATTAAGGTTTCTTATGAGAGACCAAGGATACAGCTCAGTAGCACAGTACCTGCCTGGCAAGCATAAGGTCCTGAGTTTGATTCCCAGTACCAAAAATAAAAACACAAAAGTTCCTTACTCAGAGCTCCCATTTCCATTATTCTTTCATTCTCATCAAACCCAGCCCCACTGGATTATAATGTGCAGCTTTCCAGACTTTCTTTCAATATTTTCATACACCTATGTACTATTTTCTGAATGTGCCCTCCAAAATACATGTGGCAAGTTGTTTTGTTTTGAGTCTTAAACTCACCAGCCTCAAACTTACAGCAATCCTTCTGCTTCAGCCCCTGGGTCAGGGCTCACAAGCATGCACCACTGTGCCTGGTGCATGTGTTGAATCATAACTGCCAATGGTGATGGTACAGACAAGCGCGCAAGTAGCATCTTAAATGGGACAGTGAAGTTATGAGGATAAAGCCTCCCTGTGGGAGCTGGGCCTTTAGAACAGTGCTGTGCGAGTAAGTACATTTTCTTCTTCCCTGCTCACCATGAAGATGCAGTAATGGAGCTTCACCTTGAAAGCTGAGGGTAGCTCTCCACACACATCAAACCTGTCTGGATTTTGGACTTGACAGCTTCCAGAACTGTGAGAAATAAATATCTGCTGCTTACAAGTTACCTAGTCTGTTGTTTTGTTATAAGAGCACGGATCAAGACCATTTGGCTTCATGAAAAGCATTTAGTCATTCCTTGCATGCATTTTGATTTCTATAAATAGTAGCATACTTGGTGTCTTTTTTCTTTCACAGTTATGAAGCTTTATCTTTGTTTTATTTATTTTATTTGTACCAGGGATTGAACTAACAACTTTGCACTTGCCAGGCAAATGCTTATTTTACTGAGCTAACTCTTTAGCCCTTTATCTTTGTTTTAGATGATAATGATAGCTTCCATTAGATAACATTTTCTTTCTATTAGATATTCTAAAACATCTTTTATGTATTTATATATTTAACTCTCACAATAGGAAAGTGTGAGTTAATTGATATAATTATTACCATTTTTAAAATGACAGAAAGCTCTTGTCTTTTATATTCAGATGAAATTGTTAAGAGTTAAAAAGCCTCAATAGCAAGACAGCAAAAATAGAGCCTACCCTCTACCTGTAGTTTGCGCTGCAGACAATTTCATGATATGCAAAAATATTTGTGTTCTTCTGTATACCCATTGTTGACCATTTAGGTCATTTACATTTGCTTTTACTCCTGGAAAATTTAATGTAATATCCCTATATATGTTCCCTGGGGCTATTTCTCTATAATGCAATTTATAAAGTGGAATTGTTGGATCATAATATACAACGCTAGACACCCATAAAGTGATCATATTGATGCAGACTCCTCATAGAAATGTATAAAAATCATCGTTTCCTTCTCATTTTTGCCAGTCTATCATATTGCTAGCACAAGCAACATAGAATATTTTAATTTGCACCTTTGCGGTTATTTGTGAATCTAAGTCTCTATTCATATTTATATGTGCTGTGAGAATCTTTTTCTTCTGTTTGTTATTATTCTCATATTTTAAACATTTTTTTTAATTTGGCTTCTCAGTATTGCTATGCAGAGTTCTTTACAAAAATAATCAAATTAAAAATACTTTAGCTGGGGATACAGCTCAGTGGCACAAGTGCTTGCCTGGCAAGTGCAAGGTCCTGACTTGGTCCCTAGTATTAAAAATAATAAAAAATGGAAAGGAGAAAAAAATGATAGAATTATACCACTGCTATATAAGTAAAACATTAGAGTTAAAGATGCCAATAAAATCAGATAAATCACATAATAAGAGATAAAAGCCAGTAAAAATGCATATGTATAACAGTCATCATAATAAAAATTCAAGCCATCCCAAATAACAAAAATAAAAATCTCAAAGATCAATGAGCAAACATTTTATAGAGCATAAAAACAGAAAATATCATCTATTATCATTATATAAACTATAACAGAGACCAAATATATAAATTATATCAAGAAATGGAACTGAGTACAAAGTGCCTCTTAGAAAAGTTTTTTCTTTTTAGGACAGTATCTACAGGGTCTCACTACACAGATCAGACTTGTTTTCAGCCTCCCAAGTGCTGGGATTACAGAAGTGCACCACCACACCTAATCACCATCTCAATCACCATGTCAGCATGTCCCAGGGGCAGGGCCATCACACCAGGGATCAAACTTCAGTCCCTGCATCTACCTAAGCAGGTGCTTTAATCTGCTGAGCTGTCTGGATGGCTCTTGAAAAGTTTTAATTAGGCTCACAAAATAAGGTCTGACCATACTCAGTAATCAAAGGATATACCTAAAGTGAAGTTATCAAGAAAAGTCAAAAATTTAAAAAATCAACAGGGTAAAATGGATGTAAAGAACAAGAAAGGAAAGGAAAGGAAATGAACCTGATGTAAGATAATTCTAACCCCAAAATGGTAAATACGACAAAGAAAACAATTTTTAAGATTTAAAGGCCATGAGTCACAAAGAAAATATTAAATTAAGTATTTTTGCATCAAACAACAGTGACCACTTTGCTGATAAAAAACATACTAATAATCAGAAACTACTACAGGCCTCTCAGCACACGATTATGAACGAAACATAAGTATGGAGATTGAAAATCAAAACCAGAACAACAACGAAAAGAGTAATTCTTACAGATAGGTCACTCTACACTCTGACAATAAAGATTAAAAGTTTTTACTAACTGCCCCTGGAATGCTACAAAAAAAACAAAACAAAACAAAAATGACCATGCAGTAATTTGCAAAGGAAATTATTAAGTTTTGTGTTAAATATAAATATTACAAGCAATATTCTGTGCTCACAATGAAATAAAATTACAAGTAATTGACACAAAAAGGCCCTTCCTCCTGGAAATTCAAAAAGTAATTTTAAGTAATGTCAATATCAGGTACCTGGGGCCTGGTGGGATGGCTCAGTAGCCTAAAGTGCCTGTTTGGGAAAGCTTGGGCGGCCTCAGGGACCGCAGTTCAATCCCCGGCACCACATGCTGCGCCAGCCCTGCCCTCGGGGTGGGCTGAGCCGGCCATAAAAATGAGTGAATAAACAAACAAAGGTTCTGAAACAATAAATAAAATTAAAAATTAAAAAAATATATCAGGTACCTTTGGGTGAAAAGAAAAAAGGGTAAATACACTGTCAAAAATAATGATAACAAAAGCATTCCATTATCCTAGTTATTATGAGAAACACTTACTGAAAAAAGGACAATTATAGTACCAAATATTTTATTGATCAAAACAATCATAAATCATGAAAAAGAACAATAAAAAAACAAGCTATAATGTAATAATAAAGATTAGAGAAAAAAGTTATTAATGAAGTGAAGAAAAAAAATAGTAAAAATGTTAAATAAATAAATTCTGGATTTTTTCCATAAGTGACCAAGAAAATCCACAAGCACTGACAAACTTAAGAGATAAATCATGACACAGCAGGGTAGGGTGGTGCACACTTGTAATCCAGGATTCAGAAGAGTGAGGCAGAAGGATCATTGTGTGTTCAAGGCCTGTCTGTATTATTGTCTGTATTACTTAGTGAGTTCAAGGCCAGCCTGAACTACATAATGACATCAGGCTCAAAAAAAAAAGCAGATCTATACAGGGCAAGGCGGCACAGGACTATAATCCCAGCACCCGGGAGGTTAACACAGAGGCCAGCCTATGTCACATAGTGAGCTCAAGTCCAGTCTGAATTGCATAGAACAGCAAGACTCTATCTCAGAAAACAAAAAACTGACAAAGAAAAAAGGGTAAGCTGGGCTAGAGATGTAGCTCAGTGACATAGATGCCTGCCTGGCAAGTGTAAGGTCCCAAGTTTGATCCCCAGTAAAGAAAGAAAGAAAGAAAGAAAGAAAGAAAGAAAGAAAGTTTTTTTAAATGAAACTCTTTGTATAATACTGTACAAATACATTTAAAAGCCTGTATAAAACAGTTTCAGCAGAATTACAAGTCATTAAGTGAACCCTTTTAAAGTTAGGAAATTTAAATGGGCTCAACAATGTCTCTAGGGAAAAATAGCAGAAGTATATAAGCAGAAGGGCCAATTATTTCACAAGGAAATTTAACTCTTCTAATCCTATGATAATAGAGCTACAATGCTTCCTAAAATTTCAAACATACTAAACATGAAAGAAAACTTTGTAATTCTGTGTGTGTGTGTGTATGCATGTGTGCATGCTTATGACTGGGCCCAAAGCTTCTTACATGCCAAGCATGTAGTTCCTTTTCTGAAGTAAGGTTAATGTTTTTAAGTGTGATTGTGCTGGGGGAAGGGCAGAGTGACAGAGCACTTGCTTCACATTTGTGATGGTCTGGATTTGATCCTGAGTATCGTGGAAAAGAAAGAGAAAGAGAGAGAGAGAGAGAGAGAGAGAGAGAGAGAGAGAGAGAGAGAGAGAGAGAGAGAGAGAAAGGAGAGAAAGAAATCCACATGAGATAGCACAGAAAATAAAATTATACACAAATAATATCTTATAATGAAGTGGAATTCATTCCACATCCTCAAAGTTAGAGCAATACAAATTCATTAATATCATGCTGCATTAAATAGTTTTAATGGAACAACTCCTGATTATCTCCATGCATGCTGAAAATATCTGATAAAATTTAACACATTTTTAATGAGGTTAACTGACACTTCTTTAATAGGAATAAAGATACACAAGAAAAGAAAGAACTAAGATCTAATTTTAAAGCCAGTATCACACTTGAGGGAAACCTTACACTAATACTAGGAATGAAGCAAAAAAATTATCTCTTCAAATGTCACACTAAACATAATAGACAATGCAATCAAGATAAATCAATTAGAAGAATAAGAACTGGTAAAGGAAAGGGGGGACCTTTTTACAGAAGACATGATAGTAAGTCTTACAGACAGTAGGAAAACAATGGTAACACTCACTGAAAGAATCACAGCAAAAAATCAGGGAAGTGTTGTAATACATTATTAACAAATCAATTAGAGGACATAATAATAGAAAATTTCATTTATGGCAGGCGCAAAGAAGTGAGAGAGGGGTCAGGGAGATGGTTCAGAAGAATAAGCACTTGGCTGGCAAGTTCAAAGTCCTGAGTTCAATCCCCGGTACCAAAAAAACAAAAAAAGTGAGAGGTACATTTTATTTCAGGTTTTATGTAAGCTAGTTGGCAGAGAACATAACTCAAAGGTAACAATGTCAATGAAGTTGTGGGGACAGAATCTTCATTGTGAGACATCTACTAGTGACTGGGATTTGCAGAAGCTGAAGCAATGAGTAGAGGCTTCGTTTAGGTGACTGGCAGCTTCAGTAGCTATAAGGCTAATAGTTATTTTTTAGACCAAAAATTGGAGAAAAAGAAGGTCTACAAGGATAGCTATAATCCCAGCATTCGGGAGGCTGAGGCAGGAGGATTGGTGTGAGTTCGAGACCAGCCTGGGCTACAAAAGTGAGCTCAAGGCCAGCCTCAACTGCATAGCAAGACCCTGTCTCAAAAAGACAAAAAAAAAAAAAAAAAAAAAAAAAAAAAAAAAAAAAAAAAAAAAAAAAAAAAAGGATAGCTAATAATTTAGCCCTAGCCCTTCAAGGTCAGTGAGGACTCAGGACTTAAGAGAATCTGTGCTATAATATTCTATAACTCAGTGGCTTTCCAAATTTTCTGTTCAAGGAGATTATGGGGCTATAAGAGGAAAGGGATTGATGATGTATAGTGTGCCTAAGGAGAGACACCTAGAGAGAAAACATTCAGGCTTTCTCAGAGAGCAGACTGGTCAAGCAATGGCCATGACTCATCCAGACGGCTGACACTGACTATAGTTCTACAAAGCACTGTACATGGTTTCAAAATAAATCCTGAGGGGACTTGACTGACCTTGGGAGATACAAAAGTTTTATATTGTTATACAGTTCTTGCTTTGACTTGCTGTTAACCACCCAGCACAAAAGTTTAACCACAAGGCATAAAACATAAAGCTAGATTAGTATGCTGAGCTATAAAAGACTTAAATCAACAGCTTCCATCATTGCCAGTTTTGCCAATAATCCACTGCAATTATGGAACATTTGATTATGTATACAACTACTTTCTCTTAGTTCAGTGAGAAGAAATTTTTTGTAATAATAATGATTAGAAAAATTATCATATCTACACCCTGTGCTCTGTATAACTACTAGGAGGACAACAATATGCATTGTATCAAATCCTGGAAATGTACTACTAACATGTTTTGAAACTGTCACATGGATATTTCTTATTAAATGCAATAAACAAGGATAAATGACATATGAATGATGGACAGGCTAAGGTTAGGAAACAACTCAGCCCATCCTGAGAGAGGGGAAATTTCAAAAATGAATGGCTGATGATTTTGAACCTACACAGTGAAGGAAAGATAGAAAGGGAACTTCTTTGGTAGCCACAGTCTTAGGTCAGAAGCTTTGGAACAAAAAAAAAAGAGGTAAAGCTCAGAAGCTTTGAAAAGATTCTCCCTCCACTCGATTTATGGAAGATTATGGGTTTAAAATTCATATTCTAAGCTGGGTGTGGTGGCGCACCCCTGTAATCCTAGCACTCGGGAGGCTGAGGCAGGAGGATTGGTGCGAGTTCGAGACCAGCCTGGGCTACAAAAGTGAGCTCAGGACCAGCCTCAACTGCACAGCGAGACTCTGTCTCAAAAAAAGACAAAAAAAATTCATATTCTATTGAATTATTAAATCTTTTCATAGAATTCTCTTTGAAGAAACTATATACTACTCAGCTGTAAAACATGACTGCTACAGAAACTTCATAAATCTCACCACATAGGTTAAGTTAGGAGTACAATGCTGGGTGAAGACTGACTCCATTCTTCTTTATTCTATGAAATATTGAAAACAAAGAGTCCTGTTCTGTGTTCAAAGGGAATAGACAGTTCACATAGCTCTGTGAGAGCTGTTTTTCTTGTGTGATTATACTAACATAGTGTTTATCCTCAAGGTCAGCATGGCTGTTAAAAAGACTGTCTCTTTCCCTGGAGAACACCATCCTCCTCTGACAAACAATTTCTGTTGGAAGAACATTCTGTAAGTCTATGTTTTCACTGTACACTATTAACCAGCCTAGCACTGGAGGACATTTGAAAAACAAAGTCTTTCTTGATCTTGCTGAGCCAAAATATGGTGTATCTTGGATTTAATTTCCTTTCCACAAAGCAGAATCTTTTGAATACCGGATTAGTCTTTCAAACTTGAATCTCCAGTTTCTTCATTTTTTTTTTTCTTGGTAGTTTCATTCCCACATCTGAACAAGGGATTTGAATAGATGACCTTTGAATTTCCTAACATTCTGGACCTCTTTGAATCAGGGTGATTATACCTATTTGTGGGATATTTCCTTAGTATATGCTAAACTTCTTGAGACTAACTAGGAAATATGATTCACCTGTCCATCAGTCTCCCAAAGCATGTAGAATAGAGAGCTTATGCCACTAAATCTGTTATTGAAAATGTAAGTGAGTTGATTAAGTAAATGGCAATGTTTCCAAATATTATAGTTTTGCTCAGAGATACTGCCTTATTCAGAAATAGAACAAATGGTCCTCCCAGGTAGATGAACATCTAAGTACATGCTTACTCAGTGTAGCACAGGATGAATTTTTGAGCCTGGTCTCCTCTTGTGGTCATGTTCCCATGCAGAATACAACCTGTACAAATGCATTGAACATCCTTGCCACAAGACACACTACACCTCACCTTCAGTGAAGCTCACAAATAGGCCAACATGTACTATAGCGGATACCTGTCCTAAGGGTAGCTAACCTGAGTGTCATAATTAGTTAATTTTCTCATTGCAGAGGTAAAATACCTGACAACCAAAATAAAAGAAAAAAAGATGTATTTGGTTTACATTCTGCAAAGGTTTCGGTTCACAGTTGGCTGGTTCCAAAGCAGAGTGGCATGGTAGACAAGCATCACAGAGGAGAAACAGGAAAGGGGGGCGCAGAAGGAAGAAAGCAAAAGGAACCTTAGTGGTTTCTCTCCGTCCCTTTCATATTCTATCTAGGCTACCTGACTTAGGGCAGTGCCAAACCAATCAGTGTATTCATATACACTTAATCTCAGCAAGACATACTCTATATTCAGTCTAAAAAGAAAAAAAAAAATCTACCTACGATTGCATGAGGCTTTGGAGGGTCATACAGACCAAAAGTATAATCCTAATCATCTAGTAAACACACATGCATGTTATGATTTGAACATTTGTCCTCACCAAAACTCACGCTGAGGTTTGTCCCTAATAGGGCAGTTGTGGGAAACTGGGACATGCTGAGAGATGTTTGAGTTATGGCAGTGAAGTTGTTATGAATACATTAACGTCTTTCACAAGTGAATGAGTGCTTCCTCTCACAGGGCTGTGATTTTTGTTTCCCCACTTTCACATGCTCCCACCTGCTCTGCTCTTACCACTATGAAATGAAGCAGTAGGAGGCACTCAGTAATTGCAGCTGCCCAATTTTAAAATTCCCAGCCTCCAGAATCATGAGTGAAAATCAATGTGTTTATGATAAATCACTAGTCTCAAGTATTTGGTTATAGCAACAAAAAGTAAACTAAGGCAGCCCTGTTTACTTCAGAGTGCTCCAGAAGTAAAGCCACATTTCCCAACAATGACTAATTACTTCATACCATTCTGATTCAATCCCACCCTTTTTTCTCACATCCATAACACTATCTTTATAAATTAACTTACTCCTGCTATCTTTTTTCTTCTACTACCATTCATACCACTTCTTAAACTGTAGCTTAAAGGATATTTTGTTATTTGTTTTGTTTCCTCATATCCTCTGGATTTTAGGCATAAGAAGCAACTGGGGCTTTTTCTTTGCTATAATTGTCATGCACAGATTATTAAGCCTCTGTGCTTTTAAAAGTTAATGTATGGCCAGGCATGGTGGCACACGCCTGTAATCCCAGCACTCGGGAGGCTGAGGCAGGAGGATCAGTGAGAGTTCGAGACCAGCCTGGGTTACAAAAGTGAGCTCAAGGCCAGCCTGAACTGCACAGTGAGACCCTGTCTCAAAAAGACAAAAAAAAAAAAAAATTAATGTATCATTCAAAAGTCACATACCTTCAATATACATATGGTACATGCTACTAGTTGTCTATATTGCATGCTCTCTTTCCCTTTCTACAACAAAACAACAAAAAACTGATTTGGTATACAGCAACAATATATTCATTTCTTGAAAAAGAAATAAAATTGACCTTGGAGCTAGAATTAGCCAGGTCTATGGGTATATTTAATGTGGCATAAACAGAAATGACTGGACACCATTGAAAGAACTCACTTGAAAAGAAGAAAGAGCCAGCTCTCTTCCTATTTTGATCCCCTTTCTCCTTCCAGAAAAGCGGAGTATGATGCTAACTAGATGTTAGATCTGTACCCATGGGGCTGCGGTTATGATGGGAAAAATCACAAACTGAAGACGACTTAGAGAAAAGAGAAAAAGAGGCTGCTAGCACCATGTGGTTGCTGTCTCAGCCTCGAAAGCCTATATCCCAACTTCTTGTTATACAAGAAAAACAAAACAGTGTTTATGTAACCCATGGTTGACACTCACTAAAACAAATTTAACTTCTCCCTCTTGATTCTTTTCCTTAGTTCCCCAAGGACTGCAATGGCAGAATCAGTCTTTCATTCAGTGAGAACTCAATTTCCAGGGAGAAGCCTTTACCAATATCTCTAATCAGAATTTCTTCCTATGGATTTTTCTTTTAATTCATTTCTAATCATCTCTGTTTCAGTTCACTGAGGACTAATCCATGATTTTGCTATTACTGGGAATTGTCTAACCAAAATCTCCAATCTAAAGTTTTAATTTTCCCCTACCTAGTATCATGTGTTCTTTGAGACTACATAAGCCAACAAAATAATCATTTGACTTCATTGGGCAACCAAGCGACTGAGCTCCAGCTTTGAAGTCCCTGGTCTATTTACTTTCCTCCTTTCCCAAATTAAACCCCCTGAATCCAAGATATGATTACTTTTTAGCAAGCACCCTTCACTCCTGCATTCTCCAGTTCATTGTCATAGCAAAACTAAGGGCAAACTCCACCTAGTGACTAATATTCTTGAAGAAAATCACAAGGGGGGTAAGTCCCATGTTAAAGTTTTGAACAGTGAGTTCCAACGGGTGCCTAATCCTTTCCTGTAATTCTTCCAGGTTGTTCCAGTAAGTGTATTCTGTACTTGCAGAAATAACTGCTTAATATTTTCTCCTTAAATATTGTAGCATACTTCACTGGAAACTTGGCGTAACCTTTTGAAGACAGCTCACCTCTTCACATTTCTATTATTAAATATATATTTTCTCACTGGCAACTAACAGGGCCTTGCCCCTTCAGCTACTGCCTCTGTCTTCGTCAACTCTCCCTTCCTTCCGGTTCATTCTCAGTTACCACGTAGACCCACTCTGGTTTCTCTTCAACAGCTCACCCTCACTCCCCTCAACCACAACTATACCTTCCTCCACCTTTCTCCTCCTTTTTACAATCCAAGAACTTTAAATAATTTTCTCCCCAATCAATCTTTGTATCTTCACTTCCTGTTACTATCCACACTTGTGTTTCTTCAATTTTTGTTATCACTGCTATTTGTTTTTAAAAATTGAGTTTTTGAAAAGGTTCGCTATAGTGCAATGGATGATTTACCAAAAACTTGAGCACTCATGATACAAAATCAAAATTTGCCAATTTTTTTCTTTTTTGAGATTAATAATTATTTTTGCCTAAAAAATAATTAAAAGTAAAAGTGAAATCCATTCATTAGATAAATACCCTACTTAATCAAAAAAACCATATAGTGTATTTAGTCTGCCATACACATTTACAAACAATTTAAACCTAGTTTTGTGTATTTGTTGTGCATGCACATAAAGTAGTGGTGATTTTGAAACTACTTGTCTCAATCTTTGCACTTTTTTAAAAAAACTGGATTTATTACAAGGTCTACAAGGTCTCACTGCATAGATCTGACTCACAGTGATTCTTCTGTTTTCAGCTTCCCAAGGTCTGGGACTACAGGCATGTGTCACCTTGCTGAGTTTTAACTGAAATCTCAGGGAACTGAGGGGCAGGGCTGGCATGGCAGGAGGCTGCCTTAATTTTTTGAGGTCCTACACTTGCAGACATTCATATCTTATTATTTTCCAAACAATGTATTATAACAATGACTTAAATAACATGTTCAGTGTACATAACATTTTCATAGGTTCTATAAGTAATCAGGAGATGATTTAAAGTGCATAGGGAGATATAAGTTGGACATAGGTGAATATGCCATTTTAATAAGGACCTTGAGTGTCTGAGTTTTCCTACTCATGAGAATAGAGGAATAAATCCCCCACAGACACAGATGGTGCTATATCTTTCTTTTCATTAAGCTCTAACTGAAATTTAGTATTTCCTTTAATTATAAATGTATAGAACAAATAAGCCTACAGATAAAACTTCCTAATTTGTCAATGGAATTTACAGATATTTTCCTATCTCAGTAGAGTCATTGCAGACAATTCAAAATGTCATTTACCTTCAAAATTACTTTGAAATGTCAATAGATCCACTACAATTTATTAAATTCTTTAACTTTAATATCATAAATTAGTTCTATGAAGACATGTATCATAAAGAGTTAAAATTTTTCACAAGTACATCTCAATTTCATTTTCTATATGTTATGCTTCTTAATTTTATGCATATAAAAACATTGTTAGGAGAAAAGGCTGATAGGCTTCACCAAAGTTCTAGTCTGTGGCACTAAGGCAATTAAAGACTTATTCATGGTAGGATTAGGGAGAGAAGAGACAAGGACACTGGAGACTTAACAATAGGATATTAAATGAGATTGCCTCAGGCCTCACTCCCAGCATTTCTTGTGAAGATGCAAGTGGGAAACAGCTAAGAATGAGGAAGCAGATCAGTGTGGCTCTTCCACATGCCAAAACTGTTGTTATAATTTTCTCCATTACAGGCTGTTCACAGAAGACCCAGAGGGATGGGACAGAGTCAGGCTTATTTCTGGGAAGCTAAAATCCTTCAACTCAAAACCTAGGCTCTGAGTAGGAGTAAAAGGATTAGTAGCTCACTAAATTTTTATTATATTTTTGCTTTAACATTTATAAAAATTATCTATACCTTAATACACAAAGCAACATATGGTAGCACGGTATCATGTCAGATTTTGGTACATGTATGCACTTGCAATGTGGAAATCAGATTAGACATAATTTAACTCCTTAAATATTATTTCTTTATATGGGATGGTGGGATTGCTCAGTGGTCTAAGGTGCCTGCTTAGGAAAACTTAGGCAGCCACAGGGACCACGGTTTGATCCCTGGCACCACATGCTGCATACATGCTGCGCCAGCCCTGCCCCCAGGGCAGGCTGAGCAGGCCATAAAATGAAATAAAATAAAGTAAAATAAAATGAAATAAAATAAAATAAAAATATTATTTCTTTACAGAGAGAATATTTAGAATCCTTTCTTTTAGCTTTCAAATTTATACATTTGTTATTTGCAATCACCCTACCATATCATAGCACTTCAGAACTTTTTTTTTCTATCTCACTGTAACTTATACCCATACATTTGCCTCTCTCCATCCCACTCTACCCCTACTCTTTCAAGCCTTTGGCAACCACCCTTCTGTTCTCAACTTCTATGAGACCAACATGTTGCATGCCACATGAACTATACCATGCAGTATTTGCTTTCAGTGTGTGCCTTACTTCACTTAACAAGGACAACTTCCAGCTTACTGCTTACTTAAGTTTCATTTGCATATTTTAAAAAGGTCATTAGGACAGAGCTCAAATACTTTCAATGAATCCAACATATCTATAATAACCAGTGCCCAGATTAAGATATGGAGTATAAAGATCTTCCCAGAATCACCCTTGTCTTTAGTTACTGTCTTTTATCATGCCTTCTAATAGCTCATCCTTGTACTTTTTATAAATGGCATCATATCACATGTACTGTCTTGTATCAAACTTTTTCACTAGGTTTGGGAAGTGAATATGTATGTTTGCATGCTGTAATGTGTTCTAATAATTCCAGTTTTGTATAAGCAAAAGTTTTCAAAGCATAATCCAGGGACATGTGTGATTCCTGCGACTTTTCCAGAGCGTTCATGAAGTCTAATCCATTTTTGAGGTCACACTAGTGTGTCTCTTGGTTTTCACTCTCTTCTCTCATGAGTGTACTACACAGTACTGTGCAGGAGTTACATGATAGAAGATGGTTCTCATGAGTTCAAAATGTTGTGAGTTTTAATTTCCAGTATGACAAGCATTAATAATTATAACCTATATAAACAAAAGTTTCTTGATTCCTACAGTGATTCTAAGAAAATAAAGAGGTCTTGAGACCAAAAGACTTGAAAATTATTATGGTGACTTCGTGACCATACTGGAGTAAATAGTTGTATTATATTATTGACAAATATTTAGATTTTAAAATTTTGGCTATGAAGAATATTACCTCGAAGAGTGTTTCCTGGTAAACACAGAAACTAATTTATTTTGGATATATATATATACCTTGGATTGATGTTGCTGGGCACAGTATCTGTAGTTAGTTGCAGGAATATACCATTAGCCAATTACCCAAAAGCCTGTAACAATTTATATTTATACCAATGTTTCATGAGACTTTCAGTTATTCTACATTTTGACTCACATTAGGTATTGACGATTATCATGTTACCTACTCTGTTCTTTTCATAGTGGAATCACATCAGAGTTTAATTTGCAGTTCTCTGATGATAAATTGAGCATCTTCAGGTACTTACATTGATCAATTAATTTTTTTTTCTTTTTGGAATTGGGGATTGAATTCAGGACCTTGCACTTACCAGGTAGGCACTTATGCCACTGAGCTACATCCTAGCCCATAAATATGTTTTACTAAATTTTTCCCTTTTCTTATGTTTTCCTATAGGGTTGGGTAACTTTTTCTTATTGAAGTGCAGGAGTTGTTTTTACATTTCTTTTAAAAAAATTTTTTTTTCAGCTATTGAAATTAGCATATGATTCCTCTCTGTTTCTCTCTTCATTTTTCTAAACATGTAGTACATTGATGACCTTTTAAAAGTCACCATTGAAAATCCATATTCCACTCATCAGTCAGAATGAAAAGACACTATTAAATACTATATGGCTGAATTTTATTTAGTAATTCTTTGCTTTTCTGCACCTATGTCCATGAGATGAATTAGTCTGCAGCTTTCATTTTTAGGTACTTTGAAATCAAGGTTATGCTGACTTCCTAAAACAAGCTGCCAAATGTTCTCTCTTCTTTCTATTTTCGGCAACACTAGAGGTACTTCTTTAGTTACAAAGAATTCATACATTAAATCACAGAGGCTTACCATGTTCTTTAGAGGAAGATTTTTTAAATGGCAGATGCAGTGTTTTAATAAATAGATTATTTAGATTTTCTGCCTCTTCTATAACATACATTTTAAAAGAAATTTTATCAAAATTACCAAGCATATGATATAAATTTTAGAAACAATAACCTCTTAAAGTTTTCCTTTTTAATAATTAGTAGGGATATTGTCTTTTTCATTGCTTATATTGATAATCTGCATTTTTAAACTTAAAAATTTTCATGTAGAAATGATTTTAATTCTACAAAAATATTGAAATAATTATATAACGAATCCAAATACAGTCTTCACCTAGAAAGCCTAACAGTTATTTCTAGTATGCTATTGTACTTCACTGTTTTTCCTTATTCATATTATATATATATATATATATATATATACATATATATATATATATATAAATGCACAATTTTTCTCTGAAATGATATTGTTGTTGTAAATACTTCTGTATCACATGACTACAAAAGAGTGCACTCTTCTACTTTACTATCACAGTACTCCCTATCAGGAAATTGATATTTCTATAAGAGCATGCTTCATTTAATCATGCTTCAAAAATACAGTGGCATCTCAGTTTACGAACTTAATGCATTCCACGATTCTGGGAAAGATGCCCTCCTTCATGTTCATGCAGGTAAGATGGCCACAGTTATATCTGTTATCTGATGAGCAATTCTCAAGTGGAATCAAAATTTAGCACAATGTTTCTGTCTACAAACTGAATTGTTCACAAACAGAAGTGTTCATGAACCAAGGTATCACTGAAATGTTTTATATATATAGATTGTAGGTTTTTGATAAACTTGTGTGTGGCAAGACTACTGTGCAGTTGTTCCAAAGGCATATGTCCACATCATACTGGTGATTATCATAATACTTTAAAGCTTTTTAAAATTATAGGGCCTATATCATATTATGATTATCTGCAATCACCAATCTTTAGTATTACTGTTGTAACTGTGGGAGCTTCATGA
This sequence comes from Myocastor coypus, assembly GCA_004027025.1. NCBI lineage: Eukaryota > Metazoa > Chordata > Mammalia > Rodentia > Myocastoridae > Myocastor > Myocastor coypus. The sequence goes on from PVJA010012006.1 coordinate 45,503, forward strand.
ATGGCATCCATGAGAAACAGCAAATTTAGTAAATGTTGTATGCCTTTCACTGCTCTAGCATTCACTTCCCTACTCCCTGAGATGACAATGTTGGGATTAGGCCAACATATCCTACAATGATCCCAAAGTGTTCAAGTGACAGAAAGTTGCATTCTATAATTTCAAATCAAAGACAAGATATTCTCAAGCACAGCTAATAACACATGTCCATAACAGAGACTGACTGAAATCTAGGCCTCTTGCATCTTTCAACAGTCAGCCAACTTGTGAATGAAAGGAAGAGCTCTTAAAGGCAATTAACAGTACAACTCCAGTGCATATACAGGTGATAAGAAAGTTAAAGACTTACTCCTGAAGTGGATAAAATTTTGGTGGAATTGATGGAAGGTCTAATTTGTCCCAACAACCCCTTTGTTTACAGTTCAATCAAGAGAAAGCCATAATTCTTCATCTCTCTCAAGACTGAAGGAGAGAAGGAAGCTGCAGAAGAAAAGCCTGAAGCCAGTAAAGCTTGGTTCATAAGGTTTAAGGAAAGAAACCATCTCTGAAACATGAAAATGTAAGGTAAAGTATCTACTTTATATATCAACAAAGTTGATACAGAAGCTCCAACAGGTTATCCAGCTTTACTTAAAATTATGGAATAAGAAGGGACAATAAACAATAGACTTTCAGTATATATAAAACAACTATATATTGGCAAACAATACCATCTACAACTTCATAGGTAGAGAGAATATGCCAACGCCTGGCTTCAAAGTTACAAAGAACAGGCTGACTCTTGTTACATAGGGGCTAGTGCAGCTGTTGATTTTATCTTATCTTTTATTTCCTCTCCCACTCCACAACCCTCAAGCTGTTGACTTTATCTTTTAGCCATCACTTCTTTATCAGTTCAAAACTCCTAGAGCTCTTAAAGATTATGCTAAATTTACTCTGTCTGTGCTCTATGGATAAACAAACAAAACTCAGATGACAGCACATCTGTTTACAACATGGTGTATTAAATATTTTAAGCCCACTATTGAGAACTAATGTTCAGGAAAGAAGATTCTTTCCAAAATATTACTGTTCATAGACAATGCACATAGTCACCCAAGGGTTCTGGTGGAGATGCATGGAAAAAATTGATAGATTAATGTTGTTTTCATGCCTGCTAATGTAACAACCATTATGGAGTCCATTGATTGAGAAATGATTTTGACATGCAAATCTTATTATATATGAAATAAATTTCAAAAAACTAAAGCTCCTGTAGACATTCATCTGATGGATGTGAACAAGTAAAATAAAAAATTTCTGGAAAAAAGATTCACCATTCTAAGTGCCATACAGATTGCTATGGCTTATGCCAAGATGTTTCCCTGAAAGCCTCATGCTTTCCATAGGTGAGACTTTTGGTAGCTGGCTCATGGATTAGTCCACTGATGGGTTTATACCTGGGTGTGATGTCAGGAGGTAAAGCCTGGTGGGAAGACCTGGGCCACTGTGGGTGTGGCCTGGAGCCACATATAACTCTTTCCCTCCTTTGCTCACTCTCTGCTTTCTACCTGCTTTGACATTAGTTCTTTCTCCTAAGTCATGCCAATCTGTCATGATACCCTGCCTCAGAATCAGTCAGTTATGGACTGGAATCTCTACAAATTGTGAACCTAAGTAAAAATCTCCTCTTGAACTTGTGGGTTTCAGGTAGTTTGTCCTGGCAGTGAGAAAGTAACTAAAACAAAGAATTTTGTGATTCATGGAAGGAGGGCCAAATATCAGTATTAACAAAAGTTTGCCAACCCTCATAGATGATGTTGAGAGGTACAAGATTTCAGTGACAGAATAATGGCAGAAGTTTTAGAAACAACAAAGGAACTAGAATTAGAAATGAATCTAGATGGTGTGGCTCAACCACTGCAATCTCATGATGAAACTAGGTAATAAGGAGCTGCTTCTTAGGATGAGCATAGCAAGTAGTTTCTCGAAATGGGATCTACTCCTGTGAATATTGTTAAAATGATAACAAAAGCCTTATAATATTACATAAACATGGGTGAGGAAGCAGTGGCAGAATTGAAGACAGTTGATGTTAACTCTAAACGAAGTTTTACTGTGAGCAAAATGCTATAAAATAGTATGGTAAGCTACTAGGAAATCTTTTGTGAAAGGGAGATTAAATGCACATAGTAAACTTTCTTGTTTTAAGAAGTTGCTCCAACCACCTTAACCAACTATGACCTGGATCAGCCAGAAAACATCAACACTGAAGCAAAATCTTCTACCTACAAAACAGTTACAAATCACTGCAGGCTCAGATAAACATTACCACTTTTAATGATTAAGTATTTTAATTGAACTATGCACATTTAAATAAATGATGTTACTATAAACTTAACAGACTTGTAAATGTAACTTTTTTTGTGCGGCTGGCTCAGCCCATCCTGGAGGCAGGGCAACATAACTTTTATATGTACCAAAAGTTAAAAAAAAATATGCATGACTCACTTTTATTGTGAAATTTGCCTTATGAAAATTGCCTGGAACCAAACCCATAATATTCTTGGGCTATCTAACCCATAACACTTACAAAATTTTGTTATCAAAATTTTCTCTTCCACAATCATATGTGTGTGTGTTAGCCTTTTGTATTCAGTCATATTTTATGTTTCCTTTAATCTTCACTAGTTGCCTGTTTCCTCTCCTTCACTACCTTTGAGAGCCTTAACAAATTCATCTTTCATTCTATATGGTGACTTTAAAGCTTACTCCATCTGAAATTTCCATTTGGCCAATTCTTTGAGAAACCACAGAATTAATATTATGCTCCTACGGTAGCCTAGATAGCTCTTTTTCTTCCCCCATCTCAAAGATATCTGTGTACTACTTTCTGAAACCTGTAAACATGTCACCTTGCACAGTAAAGGGGATTTTTTATTTTCTTGAGACAGGGTCTCACTATGCAGTTCAGGCTGGTCTTGAGCTCACTTTTGTAGCCCAGGCTGGTCTTGAACTCCCATCAATCCTCCTGCCTCAGCCTCCCAAGTGCTGGGATTACAGGCGTGCGCCACAAGGGGATTTTTTTTTTTAAATGGGATTAACTAAGAATAAGAATTCTGAGACAAAAAAATCATCCTGTGTTCTCTCAGTGGGCTCTATGTCATTGCAGGGGTCCTTCTAAGAAAGAGGTAAGAGGATCAGAGATATGAGTACAAATATACTGATGGAAATGAGGTTCCAGAGACACTAAGAAGGGTTTACGGGTCATGAAATGCAGGCAGCCTCTGAAGCCAAGAGTTTATAAAAAAACTCTGATGCTTTGAGATGCAATGTAGCCTGGGCCTTGTAGCAATTTTAGACTTGTGAAAATAAATTTGTGTTGCTTAAACAAGCAAGCTTGTGAGTATATGTTATAAGAAATCTGTACTAGGAAACCAATATATCTCTTTTCAGTTAATTACAGTAAGAGTCATTGGACATCAACCCCTCTTTGCATATTTGTACATATGTATGCAGAATGATACCTTCTATGGAAATGCATCAACTCTTTTCCTAGTTTAATGTTGTATGGAATGTGAAAACTAAGGTCCACATAGACTGTGTCAAGGCGGAAAGCAGCAGGGTTTATGCAGCCTGGGGCAAGTCTGAGAAGTTACATTGTTAATCATACCAGATAAAAGCTATTTGTTTTTGATGTACATCTCAAAATGGGTATGGAGAAAATTTATCTGCTAGCTCAACAGCTGCATGCCATATTTCAGAGACCCATGCTGATTTATTTCAATGAAAATATTATATCTGGAATAGAAGCTTGACTCTCCTACCAAGTTGTAACTACAGTCTTTCTCTGAGATCTTTTCACTTAAGCCTAACATGGGGATAACACAACTTACATGGGGATAAGACAGTTGTCAATATCCCTACATCTTCCTAATTTTCATGGTGATGCAAACATGTGACAGTTCTCCCAGGAATCTAATACTATTATGGCTTCTGTCCTAGAAAGAGAGTTTCCATGTGTTTTTCCTATAATTATGGTTTTTCTATTGGTCAGAATCCAGGTGAAGAATCATCCAGCTACTAATATGTCTTTTTCTACTTTATATTCAGGAACCAGCATCAAAGTACATACTTGATCAAATCCATATATTACCTGACTTTCATAAGCCCACATTTCAACAAGTGGAATCAAACACAGAGTCTAATGATCTGTAAGTAATCTAAGTACTTTTTTTTCCCTTTGTGTATTCTTCACAAACAGCGAAAGGTCCCCTTGCATAAATCTTGGTGAAATATTTATAGCTTATAGTAATGACAAAATCGTAAGGACTCTTCTCAAGGAGACAGCTCTTACTCAAAGAACTGTGTAATTGAGAATAGAATTAGTTGTGGGTACTCGGTAAAATACTGTGATTTTTCATTTAAGGGACTTAAGTCAGACATGTGGACACCAGAAACGGACCTTTTTCATGTTACACAGAACAACCTTTTAGTGGACTGCTTCTCTATTTCTTAAACATCAATTAGTCATTAAAAGTATTCTGAGTTCAAAGAATTCTGATTATCACTTTGTCCCTATTTCCTATTACAATAAAGTATCCACCTTTTCCTAAGTGATTCAATATGATTAACTGGCTCATTAATACCCCAGATCCCCAAATCTTTGCTGATATCAGAGTCCATCTCAGTAGTACCTAGCATCTTTCATTGCTATAATGGGGTGACAGAAACAATTATAGCTTAACTTTTCAAATGTTCTGGCACTTCTTCTATTAATGTACTTCTCAATGCCATAGGGGATGAGTTGCTATCTGTATGCTACCTGGGATGGAGTGATGGGCTAGTGGTCACAAATGATAAATCTATTTCTGAACCCCATATCTCCAATCCTTTGTCTCCTTTCTTCTACAATAGCTTAGAGGAAGATCTGATATTTCAACCTCACATTATAAAATTCCAGCTAACCCACCAAATAAATTATTAAAGCTACTTATAATAACAGAGAACACCAGACAAGAGCACACATGTCAATAAATTGAAACCAATTTAAGGTTATTTTCATTATCCTTGATCTACTTGGAATTCACCCTACCCTCACATAGTCTCAACTTGAATTTCATATAAATATTTTTCAGTATACATCATTTCCTTCCTTACTGGCCAGACTTTGAAGCTGACCCTGCTGCTCCCCAAATATAGTGAGATCAAACTCTAGTTATGGGTAGAGAAGTGACAGGGGATTATTGTGGTAGTTTTGTGGAGAATGAGAAGATCTTCAAGTGAAAGAATACTTGATTCCTCAGATACCAAAGACTTGTACTTTCAAGGGAGGCTCACCATGAGGCAAACTTTAAATCTGTCATTTTCCCTTAAGTACCTATCTAGTACTGTCCATTGTTGTGGAACTGGTCCTTCCACATAAGTGCTTAATTTTTTAAGTAAGAAACATAAGGAGGCTACAATACTTCTGCAACTTATAGAATTAAATATCAGATTTGACTTTTTAACAACACTGACAACTTTTAGAGTTCTCTCACCATGATTTGAAGTTAAATATAGGCCTAAGTATTCTCTAGTTAGGAGGCAAAAAAAATCACAATTTTTAAACAAAGCATTTAATATAAAGAACTGCTAACTATGTATAAAAATTTTTCAGTAGGTACATTTCAACACACAAAAGGAAACATAAAAGCTTCATAGAGGGAGAAAACGTAGCCGGTAGCTACCACCTCTAAGGTTAAGAGAACAAAAGGATTAGATTAAAATTGATTTAAAAGTTTAGATGAGTGGTCTCATGGGTCTACTATCCAGAAATATGAGTAGGAAGCAATGCTCAACTATTGCCAAAACATTCAGCTACCAAAGAGAAACATGTTGGAGACAGAACCAAAACATCTGACAGTGAATTTGTCTCATGAACCTACTATGGTTTCTGATACGCACCTTCACCTTGAACACTCAATACACTAAACAAATAATATTCTAGAACTTCTCTTTGTTTATAAAACAAATGCTAACTGTGTGTACAAAGAACAGCTAAAGTGAAGAATTACTACCCTTTTCTAACCACAGTGAAAAAAAGATGGGTACAAATAGGATGAAGTGTGGTACGTGAATCCTTGGAGATAATTTTTGTCCTATCTAACTGAAAACAGAGTTTCAAGGAAATAGAGTTTCATTATCATCTATAAACAATATGTTTGCTTATTCTGTTACCTTTCAAGGACAGAAGTCATTTTACATTCTTTAACCACTTCAGTTTTTTTTTAAAATCAGTATTCCAAACAGTAAAATTACATTAGTGATATAACAACATGTCAAGGGTGATAGTCTTAAGTGATAACCAGAATAAACCATTCTCACTCCCTCCACTGTTGACAGTCTCTTAAGAGTGACTAGCATCTCTCATTTGAGTTAATCATTTAGCCTCCTAAATATTTTCCTTTTGGTCTACTCTTGACAGAGGCATCATAGTGGTCAGTTTAAAAGCTAAGTTGCAGTATGGTTTATATTTCTGCCCCAAACACCTAGATGGCTTCCTAAGTTATTGAATAAAAGTAAAGTCAAGGTAATACCATTCAAAATCTCACAAGACCTTCATATGCCCTATTTCAGGCTGAACTGTTCATCTTTTGCTCTTCTCCATGCACACACTGTGCTAACCACAATGGCCCTCTCAGATTTCCTTGCACCTGAGGGTATTCCCCCAGGTGGTGCTTTCTTCCTGGAATGTGCTCCTTAAAAATATGCTTGACTTTCTCTCCCACCACCTTCAGATTTTTACTTAAATATCATCTTTTCAGTAAGACTTTCCTTATGATTGTATATAAATATACCTAAGTCACTGGCTTATTGAAAGCAATCCTCTCTTAATCTTTTGTACCTGAATTCGTTTCTCCGTAAAATCAAGGTCACAATACTCTGATCTCCTTTATTTATACTTTGCTATTAACTGTGAATTCATGTTTAGAAAGATCTTTAAATTTCTGAATAAAATCTATCAAGAGATGAGATGCTCATAATTAGAGGTAAAATTGTGGACGGTGTTGCTGACTTGAGATTAAGGAATGGATGAGATATCTTGGGCACCATTTGTACTTTTTGATAATATAAATCAAGCTGCCCTTTCTACCTTTTGGATTACTGTAAATTTTGAAAGAAACCACAAAATAAGAATGGTATACAATCAACATTAGTTCCTACTTTGTCTTTCCCTACCATTTAAGGCCAAAAGTGTTATGATGTCAACACTAATACCATCAATAAGAGCTAGTTATTATTACTTCATCTCTTGGTAATTACCTTAATTCTAAGATATTAAGGTGCACATTGTATGGAAAGTTATTAGAATATCAATGATGGTCAGAAAATATCATTTATAAGCTAAGTCAAAGATATTTGATACTCAGAAAGCCAGTGATGATAAGCCCAGTACCTATGTTATAGAGTAATAGCTTTTCTGCTGGAGGGTTGAGAATGTAAGTTAACAGACCGACAATTGGAGAAAAAGAAGGGCTATAAGGATAGCCAATATTTTGGCCCTAGCCCTTCAAGGTCAATAAAGACCCAGGATATAAGAGAACCTGTGCTGTAATATCCTATAACTCAGAGGTGTCCCAAATTTCCTGGTCAAGGAGATTATGGGACCT